>PPHD01020691.1:2749-13553 GCA_002909625.1 Bambusicola thoracicus | reverse complement strand
TTAGATTATTAACTCCTTTGTCAACACTGTCTTTATACATGTCCTCATGCAAGCACATTTCTATACTAAATGGGAGCTTAAGATGAGAGGTACCTTTACCTTGCATATGAGGAAGCTGGAGTTAATCTCTAGCCTCAAAAAAAGTAGTTTTCCAACCGAGGATGAAGAATTGACTCTTCAGTGGCCCTTTAAAGGATTCTGAAAGGGACGGGAAGACTAGTACTTCTGTTCTTAATAAAACATGGCCTCCCATGCTTCCAGGAGTTTGGGGTACTGTTCTGGTGCATGCATCTTTGCACAGGAATTCAACCAGAGAAGAGTCTTGGAAATATTACTGTAGAAGAAATGTGATAGCGTTGTTGCCGAGAAAGTAAGTGGTATGAGAAACACTTCTTGCTTTTATGCCAAAGAGGAATTTTGTATAGGGTATTAAAAGGTCTGAGTAACACAGAACATCTGCACATGCACATTTCTGTATGAAGCTCTTTAATTTTTGACAGTAATTGTTGTTTTTGTGTGGCTTTATTTTTATACTGTGGTAGCTAAGCACTTGATTTTGATGGTCAGTTTAAAATAGAACATAAGGAAGATCCCCAAATAGGTATTTACACTATCCAAATGCAAGAATGAGAAAGGGAAAAACCTACTGTCAAGAACACTTTACTGCCTGGCATGCAATGTAAGCAGTGCAATTGTTTGAAACTGCATGCTTTCTTGGTCATATCTTCAATATCATTATGCTCAAGCCAGAAACATAAGGAAGCAAGCTCTGTGGCAGTCTTCATCACAAGAGAACGCTGAACATTTTGGTATTCAAAGCCATTAGCGCAGTATAGCTGCATGCTACACATATTTAATCGACAAGCACCAGCACTGTGCAAGCTCTCGTGGAAAAGCATTTTGCCTTGCGTTTCTTACAGTACATTTTAAACACTTGGTAAGAGTAGTAGTTCTGGGATACATACAAAGAAAAGTCTTCGCCATACCAGTGCATTAAATCCCAACACTGACGAGCCGTGTTAAAAGGCAGAACAGAAGAGCGCCACACACTTGACTTACCAAAGAGCTCTTCACAAATAGCAGAATCAGACTCAGGGCCTTTCTAGGAAGGCTAATTAAGAGCTTTCTGTTACAAAAAGCTGGGAACAAATTCCAGAGGAACAAGTAAGGGTGGAGGGGCATGCAAGCCCATCCCTCTTCCTGCACAGGCCCTGCATGGCACTGGGCTGTGTGAAGCCCATGGGTGGCCCTGTACCTGCTCCCAGTCCACTAGCAAGCAACCCGTCCTGTGCAAGGACAGCTGTGGTCTCCTCCTTCCCTGTCTGTGCCATCACACAGGGAAAGCTCAAACATTCTCTCTGAATGATTAAATAACAGCTCTGCTCCCCAGACATAGGACAGAAAGAGAGTCACCTCAGCTGCTACCCTGTACTGTGAGCTGCCCCATGGTGAAATGAGCGTGCCTTGACAAGGTATAAATTAGATGAATGTCCTTAAGGAGGACAAGATGGATCAACCTCCTTTTCCAGTGGTGGCATTTGTAAACAATCTCCCTCTGCTCCTCCCTGTCCTCTCCTGGCAGCTCAGCGTGAATGCCCCACCCCGGGGCATCAGAGCACAGACGTTCATTTTCTGATTGACGCAGTGCAAGCTGCTAAAATGGCCCATTCTACCCTCGGTGTGTGTGTGAGCATAACAAGATGTAAGGAAATCCAGCAGAACAAACCATGTAACCTACGGAAGCTGGGGAGGAGTTCAGCCTGCTTTCCTCCTCTCTAATGAAGTAAACACACCAAGTTAATTCTTCTTCCTTTCAACTCATCTGTCTCTGCCCTTCCTGTCTCCACTACTAAGTAATGCATTATGTATTATACATTAGACATTAATACAAGTATCAAATGGGGTCCCTGCCCCTGACAATCAGTGCTCCTCTTGCTCCCTGCTGCAAGAAACATGAGACGTTTGGGTAACTCTGCTCCTCTTGTAATTTATGGAAAAGAACTACAATGCTGACTACTAATTATAAGCAAGATTAATGATTTGCCAGGAGACTCTTTTGTACTTTCAACTACCTATACAAAAGCTGTTCTTTGTTTACAGAAAACAAACAGTGCTTTGAGAGAAAATATGAGAGTTACCAGCTTGGAAATTCTTCCCAGAAAATACAGGCTGATTTTTTAAAATTGCATAGGGTAAGCCCCACTTTGCACAGTGCCCGTGTAAAGTATGTGATTCCGTGCCTCTAGCTTACTAAAACCCTAACACTGCAATGCTTTAGAGGGGGAAACCTGCATCGCAAAATAGTTAGCATGATGCAGATATACCACGTCTTTTTATTGCTCTTGTGCATTTTGCTCAAAATGCTATTCCAGAACCTAATCAAGCAATCACTAAGTTGTTGTATCGAATAACTGTAAAATCAAGCTAAGATTATCCTCTGTCATGGAGAATATTTCTTGGAAATTTAGCAATTTTTGTATGAAAAGAGAACAGTGTCCCACTTTAGTACTGCAATACTGAAAAACATTATCTTCTCTCAAGTCCCTCGAAAGCACCAGTATGCTTTCTAGGTGTCACTGTGTTCTGCTGTGAGGCATTCTGAATATTCTTCCTTTGTGTTGGAATTTTCATCTTTGTGTATCATAACATAAATAAATAAATAAATAGAAGAAATTCTTTAACATACCACAGCTTGAAAATAAGCCAGAGCTCTACAAAAAATGCACACTGTTGCTGTGTTAGCTAAATGCATCTTTTTTGCTGCACAGGTTTCCACTTAGAGCCAGGAAAAAATAACAAGAAAAAATAAAACAACCACCACCTACAAGCAATACTGAGAAAAAGAAAAAAAGGGTTATTCAAAACATTTAGTGTGGTGCAGAAAACTAGATTTATATTCAATAGAATTATACATAATGTTCTTCAATAATGCTTACTTCTATCAAATACAGCTCTAGCATCTCATATACACATACATATGAAGAGGATAGATATTTTCACTCTACACAGCATCTTGCAAAGAATTGGAAGCTTTCAAATCCCACTAAAATCAGAAAGAATTACTGACAATTAATCATATCCTGGAATTATTCAGTGACTTGAAAGAATAAGCACCAGGACAAAAGAAATACACCCAGTCACTGGTGTAGAAGTATGAGTGATTTGTTAACAAAACCAAACATCTTAACTGGATCATGCTTCCTGTCTATATCTTTTTTTGGTGAAGTCCGTGAAGGGAAATGACATCAGAGAGCCAATGTAGGCATTCCCCCTGTGACTATTTAGCATTCCCACAACAAATTTATGCATAATTTCAGTTAGCTACTGATAGTTTTTCTTTACCAGCATAAGGATCTGTGTAACAAACAACTGCATTTGCTTTCCAATGCACACAGTCATGCTGTCTCAAGACAAACAGATCAGGGCTTTGAGTCCCTAAATATCCCTAAATATGCCTACTAATTACCTAGGAATAATTTTTCAAGAAACTGTGATTTATGACATTTTACTTTCTGTTAGGTACTAGGCAACTAAGGAAAAAATGATTTTCTCACTCTAATATGAATATTTTCCCATTACGCCAGGTGGTAAAACCAAGTACAATGTAATACGTTTTCTCTCACGCAGTGTTGGGATGAACAACAGCCAGTCAAAACACATACTGAAGGCTGCAACCAGTTTTCAGTTTCGTGTGATGACAAAGAATTTGCCACCCTAAACTACTGCTCGAGCTAACCCACTTCATTGGAAACCTCACATCCTGTGCACTGACTAATCTCACTCCATGTGTCTCCATGCTCCAAGGGCAGGCTCAGACCCTTTTGTTAGTGAGGTGTCTCTGTTTCTGTGGTACTTTTGTAAGAATTTCCCCAGGAACCTGCTCTGTCCATGCTCCAAGTAAACTGCAACTCAGCTGCAGTTAGAAGAGAGCTGAGCCAGAGGTAGAGGAGCTGGCTGAGCAGCTCACTCATTTCATACGTGTGCTTAAGCTCAACTTCTTCTGAACAAACACATAATTTAATAAAGCATTGCACTGCAAAAGCTGAGAAAATAGTGACAAAGAATCAACAGAGAGAAAGAGATTTAATATACAAGAAAAGCTTATTTTGCCAAAATGCAAGATTTTATTTTCCCCTCCAACCCTCTTCCCATCAGCGGTTAAGTTAGAAGACCATGCAGAGGGAGTTTTCAATGAAATGAGCTTTTACACAACATTAACTGCTACTTTTAAAGATGAAATAATTAGACTTAAAATCTGTCATTTCAGAAATGGCACAGCAAATACGGTTAAAAATGTTTGACTAAGATAAAGCAACTCACAATTATTTTTATGAGTCCCACAGTGGAATCTGCAGAAACCAAAGGCAGTTTTCAACCGATTCTAGAGTAAGACTTTTGGAAATAAATGCTTTATACGAAATAAACAACTCTAATAAATGAAGGCAAGCAGTCTATTTAAATAAATACTTTCTTTCACGATCAAATAAAATCCCCTGACTGAACATCAATCTTCCTTACAGAAATGTAAATGAGCAAACTAGTTCCTCCCTTAGTGGGAGGAGGTACTACTGTTATAGCACACAAATCACACTCTGGTTTGTGAAGCAGAAGAACATCCTTCTGGCCATCCTCATTTCTGTTCACTGCAAAAGAGAGTACTTATGAAAGAAAATCATAATGCACACCGGGCATATCTAAAAATCAAAGGTTCATCTGCATTCCTGTTTCACAGAATCATTCACAGTGGATCATTTACATCTGAACATTTTCAAAAAGATTAATGTTTCCTCTATAATTACTCTCTTTTCTATGCTGGAATCCCAAGGCTGGAAATGTGAATTTAAACA
The DNA here is from genome assembly GCA_002909625.1 of Bambusicola thoracicus. NCBI lineage: Eukaryota > Metazoa > Chordata > Aves > Galliformes > Phasianidae > Bambusicola > Bambusicola thoracicus. The sequence continues at coordinate 8,706 of PPHD01020691.1, read as the reverse complement.
GGAAAGAGAAACTCCTATGGATGTAAAAAAATAATGGAATAAATTTCACCTGTTGGAAAGCATGGAACATTTCTTTGCTGGGTGAGAAAAGGCTAAGATGTCAAAGAGAAATCACGTTAGTCTCTACATCTAGGTTATTACCAGCTTTCACTTGATGCGAAACAATTTATACACAAGGATCAGTATTTTTCTGTAGGAAAAAAAGAAAAAGAAAAACCCTGCAAAGTTAAAAGCATCATATAACCATCTCCTATCATTTCTTAATGCTGGAAAACTTGCTGGGGATTACACACACAAAGAAGAAAACTTCCCGTGAGTGCTGTGAATTTACATAACATCTTATCTGCCACCTGAGGATCTGACTGCTCGCTCTCAGTGCCGTTTGCACATTTGAAAGTTCATCTTCCTACAACAAGCCAAAAAGAAAAAGTATTTATTTTTTAGTTCTTCCCTTAAAAATAAATAAATAAATAAATAAATAATAAAATTCCTGTTCCTTAATCTTAGTCCTTTCTTAACATTCTTTTATTTTCACTTCTGTCTTTTATCAACTCTCCAGTAAACATGTTCAGAAACCTGTAGATAAGAGGGTGACAGATCCAGGAGAATTAAGAAATGCATAGAACAAAAGGCAAAAAACAACAACAAAAAACCATGAAAACATGAAACAACATGAAAATTGCAAAGCAGGCAAATGCTCTCTCCTTTCAAAGTTTCCCACAATCAACTCTTAACATACTTCCCATAGGTAACAGTATCTCACAAACTGCACAGATAAGGGAAAAACCTTATCATATAATAAGACAAAATCTTGTAGTGCCACAACTAGTAATAATCATCTGATCTAACACCCAATAAAACATGTGGGGGATTTCCATTTACTTCAAAGGTTGCTGGACAAAACCCTAAGTGTTTGGGCTCGCTAATGAGCCTGTCTTGTGCCCGTAAGTCAGGCAGACGATAGCTACAAGAAAATGCAATCCCTGAGCTGTTCAGATACTGGAAAATTGAAAATCACAGAAAAGAATAAACTGGTCGAACCACAGTCCACAATATGTTTGCCTTTCATGTATTGAACTAATCAAAATTTGTGACACACGAACGGGAAAAGATTTAGAAGAAAAATGTGCTTACGTTTGTTATCTAGTGAATTGACAACTCAATCACAAGTTAAACAGGAAAACCCAGCCGTTAGCAGTGGTGTGAAGACAGTGCAGAGTGAGGCATGCTTCAGGCATGGTACACTGCAGTACAGGAGAAACCCAGCTGTGGCAGGGTACAGCTCTCAAAAAGCTAATCTAACTTGCTAAGAAAATTAGAGATGGTTCTATCAGAAGTTATCTTCTGAGAAACAACTTTAACCCTCACACAGCCACTATGTGGTATCACTTGAGCTTCTTAAAAGCATTCGGTCTTGAAAAGATAAAGTTGAATTACAAATTTGTGATGGGCACTTTGATTTACTTTGTGCTAAAATACAGCCAGCACACAACATTGGCTTTTTACTGCTTTATGGAGTATACAATTACATGAAATACACATCAAATTCATTGAAATAGCTGGCCATTTAACTGTCTGTTTGAAGCAGTTGCATCGTCTGTCACATTCTGTGATCTAAAGCATGTAGTCAAATCTGGCTGCTGTTTATAATTTAAGGCAGGTAGCTCTGAACAACAGGCCTTTTCCCCTCCTCCCTCCCAAGAAATAGAAAGCTCTTAAAAGGTCAGGCACCAATGCAGTTTACTGAATAAAGCTCAAGTTTGAAGAATGTGCCTTCTAAAGTGATTTTACTACCTGGGATGTAATGAGTTTTACAGGCTCTCTTTGTTAAATTGCCCTGACAATTTCCATTTCCACTTACCTCAATCATATTAACAGAAGCTAAAGTTCACATGTAGTAAAATATTTCAGTGTACTGAGTTGGGTCTCTATAAAATAGATCACACACTTGACAAACATATAGGACATAGTGCTTGGCATTCCATTTCATGTTTGGCTTGGCATGTCTCATTTAGGGCAGGACAAGATGCCCTACCACCATATCTCATTATTCATGGAAATAAACCATGGCTGCACCAAGGAGCTGACAAATCTGATTAGGTACGTCAGAAGGACTTTTCTGATGAATTGTTGAAGGAAGGAAAAGCAAAATACTGGAGATGCTCCACTGAAAGAAAATGTGTTTAACATCGTAAGACTTAAATATACAAAAGCTGGGTAAATATTTAAGAATTGAAACAGGAAATCCCTCACTGAAGTGAGAAAAGTACAGGAAAAGAGAAGACAGTGGGGATAATTATACTTCTCACTAGAGAAGCACACACACAACTCTGCTAACACTTTACTGTATACTTGCCTTTGCCTTTCCAGATTGTGCAATCCTTGGGGTACAGGATGGACATTCCTCCATCCTTGCTAAGTGCCTAATGCAACTTAAAAGGTTGTGCAATGTAAATAACAGTGACCACAAATAACAGCTTCCTCTTTTCTAATGCTAAAATACTTCAGAAAGTTGTATACAGTTTGCAGAATATTGGAAATTTCAGTGCACGATTATATGATGCAAAGGAGGATTTGAAAATGATCCTGCATTAATTCAGTGCAACAGTTTTTAACAAGTAATGCAACAAGCTTTTGTATTTTGATTTATAAATTTTATTTCCCCATTTTTTTCCTACATTATAATCTTTCTAGAGTGCTGAAACTCTGATTACCCTTCAAGATACATTAGCATTATACTGAGATTTATATTGATTTACTGTGACTTCAATTGGTGCAACAGAGAGCTGGGCTGAGGTGTATTTTTGCTAAGAACAGCCACACCGGGAGACACATGAAACATCTAGTAGTATGTGGAACATTCAACAGAAATCTACAGGTTCAGTGATGAGGGGGTCTGAAGGAGATCTTTAGGAGGCAGAATAATTGGCTACTGGTGCCCTATGGAGGCAAAAGGGTAAAAATGAAGCCAAATCAAAAAAACCTATGTGTTATCATAGACATTAATAATGCTGAAGCAGATTGTGATACAGTCAATACTTAATGTAAGGAAGAACTAGTACTTAAATAAATGCCATACTCATCACTCATGGCTCCTCTTGAGGATCAGAACACAGCAACCACCTTGACAGAACAGCAACAAGCTCTGATGTAAAAGATCTTTATTATAGATTCTTGTCTAGTGGCACTGACTGAAGGTGGCAGGCAGTATGTGAAGGGAAGATGAGTACATAATGGGAATACAGTTCCCCAGATCCCAAGAGGAATAAAAACCTGTAGCAATTGAGGTAAATCAAAGCTGTATGAAAAGAGATGCTCAGCTCATTTAGATGCAAATATATCCTGACACCACTATGTAACACCTCTAAATAGTATTGCACATCCAGTATTACTTCTATTGTACTGATGAATGCCTGTCTTCTCTATAATAATGTTCTCTTTGGTGTACATGCTGGGAAAGAGTTAAGACATATTTATTTTCAATCAGAAAAACTTCATCAGCACAGTGAGATGAACAAAGATCATATCCATAAGAGGAGGCTGACCTTTTTATTTCTCTCTCTGTGCATATACGCATGATCAGGAATGATACATAATGCCTGAAACCAACTTCTGGTCAACCTATCCAAGTTGTTTTTTTTTTTTATTTTTTTTTTTTCCTGCAGTTAATATTTTATTCACTGCAAACACTGGATTTTAATTTGTATCGTGCACAGAGCTCTGCACAGACTTGGTGCTCAAGTAATGACGGAGAATGGAGAATGTTAAATCTGGTATCTTTTAAATAAATTAAGTACTTTTTCACATAATCACATTTTGATCTAAATTACCGTCCCTTATGAAACGTGCTTACTTCTTTACTAATGCACAGCACTCAGTCACCTGCAAGGAGATGGCCTGCTCATCACAGAGAGCTGACACCACATCTGTGCATACTGCAAGTTTTTAACCCAGGTTATTGAATGTCAGACACTTCAGAAACCATCTATCTCCATGTTTTTTGCTTAAAATTTCTGCAGCAACTCAAGGAAGGCTATCCTTCAGTGAAGGAAAACCAAACCACCAATTTATTACTTTGAAATAGATGACTCACATGTCAGAACCCCCACATTTCTTCCCAGGAGCTTCCTGATCTGATTTGTCATTCACCATCTAAGAGTAGAACCTTTGCACTTAAACTGAGCAGTGCAAGTTAACAGTACTCTTGGTACAATTGTTTCAGCTTGAGCAATGAAGGACTCAGCAACCAGAAATGGCCTGACAAGGTGTTGCTGGCCAGTATTGGTTAACAAGGCCCAATTCTTAAACTCTGCAGTCTGTAGGAAGCTATCGACTTCTAATTTGCAGCAAGTAGATTAACTGGGGGCAATTCTACTTTGCTAAGACTGGGGAACTCTAAGCCGTCTTTGTAAAATACAACAAAGAATTTTACAAAGGTGGTATACCATGTTGGAAAGCAGGATGCCAAAATCTTGAGACAAGCATATTTCCTAACAGAAATATGCTTTTTATTCCAGTACTGCGTGCTGAAGAACTATGTTGATATTGGGTCAAAAATGTAGGTCTATATTCTAAAACTGCAAACTTGAGAATCACAAATTACTACTGTGGAGCTCTGAGCAATATGATAGTAAACATGGTTAGAAGTGGGATCCCCTAGGAAACTTTTCTTAGGCACACAGGAATGGTGCAGAGCTGCAAGCTCTTTAAGGATGATTTTCTGAGTACTCAAAAGCTCTCCATCCCCCATCATAAGAAATCAATCAGGGGAGGCAGAAAACCTGCATGATTGAGCACGGGCTTGCTGGTCATACTGAGGGATAAAAAGAAAATGCACTGGAAACAGAAGCAGGGAGAGTGGCCTGGGAAGAATACAGGAGTGATGTCCAGACATGCAGAGATGGGATGAGGAAAGCCAAGGAACAGATGGAACTAAACTTGGCAAGGGATATGAAAAGAAAAAAAAAAACAGGAAAGGGTTCTACAGGTACATTGGTCAGAAGAGACAAACCAAGAAGAGTGTATCTCCTCTGATAAATGAGAAGGGAGAACTGGCTTCTACAGACACATAGAAGACTGGAGTACACAAGTTCTTTACCTTGGTCTTCATTGACAGTCAGGCATCTCACACCTCTCATGTCTCTGAAACTCTAGAGAGGGCTGTTGGGGAAGTAATATCCCTCCCACCATAAGAGTGGAGCAAGTCAGAAACTGCCTCATGAGACTGAATACATACAAGTCTATGGGGCTGACTGACATATGTCTCAGGGTCCTAAAAGAACTGGATGATGTGGCTACTAAGCCATTCTCCATCATATTTGAAAAGTCACAGCTCTCAGGCGAAGTGACTTGGGAAAGCAAAAGATCACTCCCATTTTTAAGAAAGGGAGAAAGGAAGACCTGGAGTACTACAGGCCAGTGATACTCACATCTTTTCCTGGGAAGATCATAGACCAGATCCTCCTGGAAGAGATGTTAAGGCACATTCAAGAAGAGGAGGTGATGTGAGGCAGCCAGTATGGCTTCACCAATGGCAGATCAGTAAAACAACTCGTGTTTTCTGATGTTTTCTGATTTTTTCTGCCTGGACATTTTCAAGGCCTTTGACATGGTCCCACACCAGATCATTATCTCTAAATTGGGGATATATGGATTTGAAGGCTGGGCTATTCGCTGGATAAAGAATTGGTTGGATGATAGCAGCCAGAGGACTGTGAGGACTGTGGTCAATAATTCTATGTCCAGGTGAAGGCAAGTCACAAGTGAGTGTTGGGAGCAGTACTCTTCAACGTCTTTATCAATGACATAGACAGTGAGGACAAACTCAGCCTCAGCAAGTTTGCTAGCGACACCGAGCTAAGTGATGCAGTTGATACAATAGAAGGAAGGGATACCATCCGAAGGGACCTGGACAGGCTTGAAAAGTGGGCTCATAGTATCCTAATGAGGATCAACAC
>PPHD01020690.1:0-12118 GCA_002909625.1 Bambusicola thoracicus | reverse complement strand
TTTTTTTTTTTTTTCCAGTCTGTACTTAATTTCAGAGATCTGGGATTGTCTGATTTGAGACCTAACCAGTACAAAGAGCTCATGAACAGGTTGCTTCCTGGGTACTACCCAGATAACAAAGTCTCATCGCGGTGGCATACGTCGTACGTCTCTGCGGAGTCGTTCTTTGAAAATAAGCATGGTATGTTTTTGAGTGAAGTGCTGATGAAAATGGGTAGAGTTAAATTGTGAAAGTGAGCGCTGTTCTTCTGCAGTTTAACTTGTTGTGTTGTAGATAACTTGTAGTTTTAAAATGTCTGATAAAATTTTTAATGTAAAGAGTGCTACTATCTTGTTTATTGTATGCAGATTGTCCGTAGAGTGGTGCTTTTTGAATCATGGGGCTTTTATTTCTTTAGAAATCTGAATCCAGTTTTGAGCTCACGCTTGAAGTTGGTGATTGTTGAACTTGTCTGGACTCAGCTAAAGCACGACTACTTGTTGTCTTAATGACGAGACTGAGCTAGAAATTTAATCACCACTTTGTTCCTCCAAATAAAATGGATTTTGCTCACGTACTGATGTAACACATTTGTTCAAATCTCCAGTTTACATAAGGCTGTTCCATTTTTGTTTGAAGCAGTCTTACGTGAGGACTAAATAAAAGGGAGTTCAGGGTAACAAACTGTTAGCAGGTCACATAGAGTATTTTGTTGCTGGGGGGGGGAAAGCAACAAAGCAAGGGTGTTTCCTTAAATATCTTTTGTTGGGATTGGCCTTAAATACAGGAATTAAAGGTATCATAAAGATGGTCAGTGATGTGTTGGGGAAAGAAGCATGTCAGCAACTTCTCGACTGTCAGCTGTGTGAATGGGAGTAAGGATGGAGGGACTAGTAAAACGGAATTCATGTTTAAGAAAGGGAAAAACAACCTGTGTGAGGAGTAGTGTCTAATTGCCATTTAATAGGTGTTTACGTTCTGTTATATCAATTCTTACAGGTTTTGTGGACATCTTTAGCACTTTACGTTCATCATGTTTGTACAGACGGCATCCTCATCCCCTCCAACACTTCTGTTCTGAGCTCAGGTGTTGGCCAGGTATGAAATAGTAAACTGCACTTTGCTTTTAATTTTCATAATACGTTTCCATTTTTAGAAGGTCTTTTTTTCTTTTAAATAGGGGTCATGCAGGAAATGTTGGCTCTTCCTCAAAGTTTACCTTTAAATTGATACTAGCGCAGTTGAGACTGTTCTTGCATTTGAGCAGTATTTCCAGAATTAAGTTAGTAAATGTGCTGTAACAAGAGAATATTGTTCAAAATTGTTAGTATTTGTGGATTAAAAGACAACAGAAAATTTATTTTGAATCCATAAATCTGTTGAATCTGATTATATTTCTAAGTTTTCATGATTTGTTTAAACTACTCCTGGATACATGGTGGATAATAGCAGGGCTGATTTAGCAAGAACATAATCAGGAGCTCAGTGAGTTCAAATATTGCCATCAGGTCTTCTGAGGCTGTACCTGCATACTGTATCTGGTTTGTGTCCCTCAGTTACAAGAGAAGGGTTGACAAAGTAGAGGCAGGCCAGCGCTGGAAGGGTACAGGGTGTAATGCACTTAAAGTATGGTGGTAGCTGAAGGATCTGAGCTTTTAAAGTTAGCAGAAGAGAGGGCAAGATGTGATCTAATTGCTGATGGAGCCATATTAGTTACCCTTCTCTCGTGCACCTTGAAGGAGAGGCAGCAGCTGCTAGTAAAACAAAGGACATTCGTGCTGGGGACATTTCCCAGAGAGAATGAAGAAGTTCTGGAACAGTTTTTCTGGCGAGGTTGTGACTGAACTATTTGATCTGATGTTGAAGTTTGCCCCTTTTTTTGAGCAGAGGTTGGAGTGGGTGAGCTGCAGAAGTTCCTTTTCTATGGTGCTGTTCTGTGATAGAGGAAGTCCCACTTAACAACTAACCTTTATACTGCTGTTGATTATCTTAGAATGCTGTAGGGAAAGAAGTTCCTGGCTTTTGTAGTTTATGTGATTAAAATCTCCACCAAAGGGTTTCTGTTGTGATAAAAGAAGACCTGCAGTGTTTTAAACTCCTTGTATTTAAATAGTCTAATTTTGTTTGTCACTTTCTACGTTAATAATGCATCACAGTCATTCGGGATCTCTTCAGGGCAGCTGAGCTTTTGAACAGAGCTTTTCTTAGAGCATGAATCTTCATTCCCATCCTTCTGGGTCAGATTTCAAATATGAAAGATTTGTCAGCGTGCCTGGCTTTATTTAATCCCTTTGTTTCTGCTGTTCTCAGAGACTACGATAGAGCTGATCAATTTTCCTTAAAAATTATTATGGAAAAAATGTATTGTAAAACACAGCATAGCATACTTCACATTGAAAGTTTGGATTACAGCTGTTGTTCAGGGTTGCCTATCAGTGCATTTACATCATTAAGATGTTTTGATTTATTTATTTATGCCATTTATTCCTAATAGATCCAAAAGTGCCTTCAGACAACTTCACATTTTTTTGGGTGGAAATGGTCTGCGATTCTCTTCACTTTCTAACTTGATTATTTTGGGGAGGTTACATTTGGTTCAGATATTTTTCATTTAATAAATTGAAATTTCCAATGATCTTAATCGTAGTGTGGTAGTAAGGGATCGTTGTAAACCTTCTGTTTCTGATAATTACTTTTTGTTTCAAAATACAAGTCTACGTACAGTCCCGGAGCTTTAAGACTTTGCGGTCAAGATCAAGGCGTTTGCAGTCAACCACTGAACAATTCACCGAAACAAAGAGTTCACTTCCTTCGCTTTTGAAGGTAACTACAGATCACTTTGGGAAGTTGTGCTGAGCGTATTCAGACAATCTCTTTTTCTTGAACAAATCGTTTGAATTTACCAAGAGTGCTCTGAGATACTTTTTAACATTAGTAATTCTAAATGCTGAACTAAATGGCAACGTACTAGGTTTGTTTAATATGTATGACTAGAGATTATTTTTATCTTTAGGAAGATAATTTCGAATCTAAAAACTGGTTTTAAGTTTTGGAAATAAAATTGTCTACTCTGTTTGTGTGGTTTTGTTTAAAATAGCTTGGAGTTGGTGAAGTATTTAAACAGAAATACATCTAGTTAACGTAAAACCTTTTTCTTAATTTTTCTTCTAGTAATTCAGCGTGTTATTGATGCTTTGAGAATAGACTTATTTGTAGTAATTATCTTTTTTAAGATGGAAAAACTTTAAACTTGATGATTCTATGGGTTTAAAAACTTGTCTGCTCTTAATTCAGTAGAGAACTCCAGGCTTGGGGTAGCCAGACACTTAGCAAGACAATGTTGATTTTGATACTCTTTGCTTCTAACTGGTTATGTAGAAGTCAGACCAGTTATAGCATTGGTTCTTATTTTATGTGTAAATTAGCTCTGAACTTTCCAATTTGTTTAGGCATGTGTGATTTACTTAATCCGTGGACTAGATTTTCTATGGACGGAGATGCACCAGAGCTAGCTCCATGTGGTGGTGGTCTTTATTTTGAGAGGGTGTATGATGCATATCTCATCAATTCTATCAAAGCTATAGTTGGAAGATATTTCACATTTGGGAATAATAAGTGGTTTTCATGAAGGAAAAGGCTTAAGCTAATAACTTGCACTGAATGCAGTGTACAAAGCTGGCTGTGTGCAAAGCTCTCTTGGCTCAGTTGTCTGTTTGGGGTTCTGAGCCTGATCTGTTCAGAGCAAAAAATCAACATGACTCTTGCTTGTACCTTTGTGATCTCATGCTTAGCCTACTGCCCTATATTGTTTAACCATGCAGCACCTGTATTTTAAGCTTTGGTTTTTCCCTTCCCCTCACCCAATGGTACCGAAGAAATTAACCGTATATCAGAACTTAGCATGGACTAACATTCTTGTGGAATGTGTTTTAGGGCTTTATACTGAGAAAACGAAGAATTGATGTTGAGAACTTGGATACGTTAATGAAAACAAAAAACATCCCAGAAGCACACCAGGAGGCTTTTAAAACTGGTTTTGCAGAAGGCTTTTTGAAAGCACAGGTATTCCTGCAGAAAACACTCGGTAAGTTGTTTAAGTCCATGTATTTTTGTCTTTACATTCAGAAAGTAGTTTATTTTAGCCTATTTAATATTCTTCATTGTTTTCTTTTACAGATTCCTTAAGAAGATCCCGTTTGCTTTCCTTCTTTCTCTTCGTTTTATGTTTTTATCTTGCTGTATATTCCTCATTTTTACCTGGGAAAGGCTCCTTTTCCGATGCCGGTTAGTTACCTTTTTTTGAAACCATTTTACTTTGTTTATTCCTTCCATCATGATTAGCTCAAATTAAATGTGTTTTCATATGATTGTTTTAGGATAACATTTCAATGTACTAGGGAAAGATAGTTATTGCTTTTGACTACAGTCTTTTAAACAGTAGTGCTACAGAATGTTTTTAAGAACAACTTTTGTTTTTTAGTAATTTTTTCCTGATTATTTCAGTGAAACAGTTGCATGGAAACTGACATAGAGGTAGTCTGTTCATAGATGGTGTTAGTCTTTGAATTTAAATGATGTGATATCTCAGTTGTCAGCAGTAGGGAATAGGAATCAGTTTTTAAACTTCTATTTGTAGTCACAACCTAATTAACAGTGACTGTGTGCTTGCATGGCCAACTGCCATCATGAGAGACCTGCTGGAAATGGCAGAATGAACAAAGGCTGAGCTCAGGTAAATGGAGAATTTCACCTTCATGCTGAGCTATGATTTGGTCTGAAGAAAGTTTGGTAATGTTGAGGGAGAACTTGTGTTTCTGTGTATCTGCTTTTGGATGCAGAACTTTCTGTACCTAAAAGAACTTACCACTGAATTAACTCAAAATATTTAAAATATTTTTTTAGTGTTTTTTATTCTTGCTGCACACTTGTAAATGGAAACATTGCTTTTTAAAAGGCTGCGTGTAAAGGTGATGGCTTAACATTGTGTGGATTTGAGTGCAAAGTATGCTCTTGGAACAAAATGACTTTACATAAGTTTTACCTTTTCTGCTATTTGCTGTCAGTGCGCTTTCGGACATCAAGTATCTTTGATGCAGCAGTGGATCCAATCCAACTGAAAAATGTTACCTTTGAACATGTAAAAGGGGTAAGTTAAAAGATTATGAACTCAAAAGTAAATTGAAAAACTTGTTAATTCTTTGAGTAAGCGCTGTGAGCTTGGAGATTGCCTTACTGTGTTAAATGAGCTACTTTTTATGACCTGTTTTAAAAGAAACAAATCTTTCTCATATTTGGATAAGCCTAAGATGTTAAAACTGAAATGAACAGAATATGAATGATAGAATTACATTTCCCATTTTTGTGAAGTAGAGGAGCAGTTCAGTCTTCAGTAACGGACCTCATTTCTTTGTTCCTCTCCTCCCTCCAAAACTTTCTCAATATGTTTGAATCTAAGCAGAGCTGCATACTGACTTCAAGTTATGATCTGTGGTTTTCTTTGACTTTGCACATCTCTTTTTATATTTGAAAGACATGATAATTACATTTTCACATATTGGAGATATGGAGATTCCTAGAAACAAGCAGGCCTGACACTGCTGGTGGGATAACTTGATTATTTTTGCTCTCCATCTGTTTCTTGGCTGTTACAAAACGAGGACTTCCCCTTGCCTGAACAGCTTAATCTTTTTAACTGATTAAGTTGGTATCTTGACATAGTTTGTGATTCCATATTTGTCTTGTTGATCAGATCTGGTCATGAACTGTTTGGTTATCCCTTAGTTTTGTGAACTTCAGTGTTACTGGTTCATGTAAACAATTCTAAGAAATAGGCTTGGTGTCAACACAAAAGTTTTGTGATACTCTTTATCTCCTTTTCTTCCATTTTATATTTTTGTTCAAATAAACTTATCGAAGTCTGTAGTACAAAGTTTATCTACAAAAAAGATGCAGTATTTTATGAATGCTTATTGACTTTTTGTGACACGCTTTTAATGTATAGGTTGAAGAAGCTAAACAGGAATTGCAGGAAGTTGTAGAATTCCTGAAAAACCCACATAAATTTACTGTGCTGGGAGGTAAACTTCCAAAAGGTAAGAATCATTGCTCACAGAAGTGAGAACTGTATGTAGACATGGCCACGTTGTTCTTTGTTCCATGTTGAATGTTGTAACTTTGTTCCGTGTTGAATGACTGATTTACAGACTAATCTCTGAATATTTTTTCCTTTGGTTTTGCAGTAAAAAAGGTGCATGACCAAAATGGTACTAAATACTGCTGTTCCATTTTGTTTATGTTTGAGATAAATAGTAAAGCAATGTTAGGCATTTGTAGTGGGTTTCCTCATTTTGTCCTGTTTCAGCTTTTATTTGATAGTCTTACAAACCTTTTTTGTAGTTGTTTAAATGTGAATCAGACTCCAGATATTTAAAGGAAGCCCCTTCATACTGCAAGAAATGAGCAGTATCTGAAATAGGATATTCACACCTTTTTGAAGCCAAGTGTAAATTCCTTCAGTGCACAGAAAGCACAGCTGTATAATAACGCTGTATGGATCTGTTGTTGTTGGGTTGTTTTTCTTTTATATTTTCTTTTCTTTCAGGTATTCTGTTGGTCGGACCACCTGGTACTGGCAAAACTCTTCTTGCCAGAGCTGTAGCTGGTGAAGCTGATGTGCCATTTTATTATGCTTCTGGGTCAGAGTTTGATGAGATGTTTGTTGGTGTGGGAGCGAGTCGTATTCGAAGCCTATTCAGTAAGTTGAGTGTTTGTGTTTTTGAAATTTTTCAATGTGCAAGATGAGTATTCAGTATTGTTTACAGATAGTGAAAGTATGAGCTTTGATAAGGTATATTTTTGGTTACTGGAAAATAGCACTGTATCAGAATAACGAATAAAGCCGTACGTGTTTAAGTGTCTTAGCTTTCCATGAGCAGCAATTAGTTGTAGGCACTTGGTGATCAAAATTAAGTTGTAGCAAAATTATAACTGATGTTACAGCATGCCAATGAGAGTAAAAGTTATTTAATCAAAGATGCAGTGTTCTGTAAATGTACTATTTTAATTTGTAATTGTATTACTGTAAAATGTAAATCTTGCTCCCTTCAGTGGGCCCAGAATAAAGGGCTTTAGAATGAAGCTCTTAGTTACCTCTTCAAGTTGGTAGTTTGCACAAGAGAGGCCTTCTTTAACTATGAAGACATTACAGAGGGTGTTGGAGGGGAACTGAACTTGTCTTTTGCATGGACGATTGCTAGTGTCGTGCATCAGCACTGTAAGAGCTGATTTGCATTTGCAGAAGAAATGGCACTTCCTTTTAGAAGGGGAACAAGACATGCCTTTCTTTATGTTGGTTACAGAAGTTTAAGATAAGTACAGGTCAGCTTAACATTGACACTACCTGTCTAGCTGGATGAGGTGAACTGCATCCTGGCATGCATATATAAGTCTTATCTTCAACTTTATTACTGTGTTTTATTTTGTTTTCATTACCTGTGTGCTTGAGGGTAATGTCTTTCACCATTAAAAGGCAGGCTCTGAAAAATGGCATTATTTTTACTTAATAGGTTAATGTTTTGTACCTGAGCCTGTGAAATAAACTGTTCTATGGAGCTGATAGAAGATAGGATGACTTTCTCAATCTACTGCACTTGTAATTTTTTGTAGCATGATAAGAATATAGAAGCTGGTGTAGAGATGAAGAACTTGCTTCTCTGTGTTGCTTCAAGAATGAAATATATTTCTTGAAATGGAGGCTAAAATTGAGAGTTTTGGTGATGATACAATGCTCTGTAATGCAAGACTAAGAGAAATAGGAGAATCCTGAATTGCATCGTATGCTGTCTGGTTAGTTTGTGTGGTTGAAGTGTCCTTCAGCTATTTTTCTTTTGTCAGGGGAAGCAAAAGCAAATGCACCATGTGTTATATTTATTGATGAGTTGGACTCTGTTGGTGGGAAGAGAATTGAATCTCCAATGCATCCATATTCAAGGCAGACCATTAATCAACTTCTTGCTGAAATGGATGGGTAAATATCTGGATTCTGAGGGTGTAGGAGGTGTTGACTAGTATTTTGAATATTTGGGTGAATTTTTCTTCCTTACAGCTTTGGTTGTCTTAACTTCTAAAAATACTTCTAAAGATATAAATCTATATGATACTATGAAAACGTTCTTATGTTACTGTTGGCAGTAGTAGAAAGTTGTTATTAATGGCGTTAAGTAACACAGAAGCTTTTAAGTTACGGTAGCGTAGTATCTGCAGTTACCTGAAATCATTTATCAGATCTCAACTCTGAGATCAGGGCATGATTTTCAACCAGTTACTGGGTTAAATGTGGTCATTAGTGGATCAAATGTGGGTTGAGATGACTGGTCAGTTGAAGCCATCCCTAATAAGAAATAGAAATTGTTTAAAAATAAGTGTAAATTCTGTATAAAAATGCATTCTTGCCTTTTTTTTTATACAGCTTTAAACCTAATGAAGGTGTTGTTATTATTGGTGCAACAAACTTCCCTGAAGCATTAGATAAGTGAGTATGACTCATTGATCACTTCCATGGCGCGTTGGCTTTTTTTTTTTTTTTAATACACACAACAACTAAAGCTTGCTTTGGTAATTTTCAGTTATTACAGTGTTATAGATGAAAGTATTTTCAGCTAAAGAGGTTTGCAAATTGAAGAGTTCTTGGCACTTAAAAGGTTGTTAAGCTAAGTATTAAGAAATAAGTAACTTGCTTCTAAACAACTAAAACTTCTGCGAGATTTTTGACTTAATTTGCCTGGCTGTGTTCCTTGTTTGCAGTGCACTTTAGTAGTAGTTAACAGTAGTATCTTACTATATTTACAGATATAAAACCATTTAAAATCAGTTGGTAACACATCTTTCATCTGACTTTTTAGCCACAAATAAGCAATGAAGTGTGGTTTATGTAGATGTCTTTAGAAGGATCAGGTAGATTTGTCTTCCTCATATCTCTTAGGAACAGTTTACTGCAGCCTTTTTGAGTCAGTGTATTAAATCATCTTTTCCCTGTAGTGCTTTAATTCGTCCTGGTCGCTTTGACATGCAAGTTACTGTTCCCAAGCCTGATGTAAGAGGTCGTACGGAAATTCTGAAATGGTATCTTAATAAAATCAAGTATGATCAATGTAAGTAAATTCGTTACTACAGTATCTTTTTGACATAACTGTTCATGCTCAACCAGCCTGTTTATGTGTCAGCCCTTTATTCCAACAGCAGCAGTATCTTTACCTCGTACCTGAAAATAAACAACACAATAAAACACAATGGTACAGAGTATTAAGACAGTTTTCTGAGGCAGTGTTTCTTACCACCCCTGAACAGGTCATAGTGTCTTCAAGCATTTGCATTCATTTCTTTTAAAGCTTGGGCACTTCTGTTGAATGCAAAATTTTTAATAGAATGTGATTCTTGCTCATAATTTGATGCTTCTTGGTATCTGTTCACAGTGGAAGACCTTTCAGGAGCAATATGGACCCTAGTAACTTTCTTTTTTTTCCCCCACAGCTGTCGATCCAGAAATAATTGCACGAGGCACAGTTGGTTTTTCTGGAGCAGAGCTTGAGAATCTTGTAAATCAAGCTGCCTTAAAGGCAGCTGTTGATGGAAAAGATATGGTAACCATGAAGGAGTTGGAATTCTCCAAAGACAAAATTCTAATGGGTAGGACATAATATACGTAACACATAGGTGTATGTTAAAGCAGTTTTCTCTGTGTGTGTGATTTATACTTTCATAGAAGAAGAGAGGGTTTTTGCTTTTGTACAAATACATCTTCTGTTTTATTAGTTCTGAATAGAATTTGAGGCCAGAGAATAATTATGTTAAATCTAGTATGGAAAACATTCTTCAAGAGTTGATGCTCTATCAGAAATTGTGTTTTATACTTGAACCCAGAGGAAGGCACAGGTTTGATTTCCTCCTACCCTCCATTTAGGAATATGGGGAGGGAAATAATTAACTAAAGACCCGGAACTCCTGTTCAACTAACTGTCATATGGTAACGCAGCACAAACACCTGTGACGTATAGACTTCAGGTCTACTCTATTCAGAACTTGAGAGGAAGTGCAATTTCATCAGATAGACAGATTCATGATTCACTTTAGTCTATTCCTTTGGAAGCAGCTTTGCTGTTAAGTACAGGTAGGTCAATTTTGGACACTAATGCTCATTAAATGCAAAGTGTTTACAAGTAGAATTTTGGTTATGTTTGTATGCTGTTCAACGGCTACTTTGTACTCTGAGTATGTATAATCCATGCGTATTGTGGTGGCCAGCTATTCAGGCAAGTTTATTTAATGTTTCATCCTTTTAAGGACCTGAACGCAGAAGTGTAGAAATTGATGAGAAAAACAAAACCATCACTGCTTACCACGAGTCTGGACATGCCATCATCGCATACTATACCAAGGATGCAATGCCGATCAACAAGGCTACCATCATGACGCGAGGAACAACCCTGGGGCACGTGAGTACTTCTATCATTTTTTGTTGGCTTACTGCTAATTCTAAAAAGTATTTTGCCCTCAGTGCTATTTGTTGTCCTTATATTGTGTATTGGGATATATTGAGATCTGTGTGAGCAGTCTTTTGGAAAGCTGGTTATCTCCTATGTGGTACAAATATTCTTCATTCCAAAATACAGGAGTACAAGCTAATATAATGATTTGATTCTGCTACAGTTAAAATAGCACCCAAGTGCAGCTCTTAGAAGAATGTCTGAAGGATCAGAGAGTAGCAACATTGCTCAGTTGGATTTTTGCTACAGACATACTTTATCCTGTTGTTTTGTGTCTAGTGTGACTTTTTCTAAACCAAATTAGTTGACTGCCTTGTTTCTCTACCATAGATATTCTTTCTGTGTAAGTGCATGGTAGCTCATGGCAGAAAAGAAGTGTAGATCCAGTCTGTCTGTTTCTGTAAAACTTTTATGGAAATTAATGTGTTCAGATAAAGTAATTGGTGTAAATCATCCAGGAAGTTGATTTGTGCTCAGTCCAAATGTAGAAAATAAGGAGAAATGGATGGAGTAGATTGTTCTGTTTCTGTTCCTACTTGTAAGCTTCTGTTGTTAAGTTAGTTAATTTTTTTTGGCACTCATGGCTGAAAGGAAGTTATTTCAGCTGGCAGACCAAGCGAACCTGACGAGGGCCAGAGGACCTGAGGCCCAGAGCACTCGCTTAGTTTTGTAAAAGCCAGTACATCCTCTTTGGATTTAAACAAGCATACTTTTCAGATTGTTTCACTTTGTTACCTGACTGTGTTTCTATATCTTCCAGGTGTCTTTGCTCCCAGAAAATGACAGATGGAGCGAAACTAGATCCCAGTTACTTGCACAGATGGACGTCTGCATGGGAGGAAGAGCAGCGGAAGAGCTCATATTTGGAAGTGATCACATCACAACAGGTCAAGTCATCAGTAGTTAGAAGAATTTCTGATCAGAGTTCATGGACAGGCATGTTTAACTTGGTTTCAGTAATTAATTTAAATTTGTTTGCTATCTAGGTGCTTCCAGTGATTTTGACAACGCTACTAAAATTGCAAAACTGATGGTGACTAGATTTGGAATGAGTGAGAAGGTAGTGTATCATCAGTGCTTAAATATTTATGTGCTACACAGAAATGTTCTGTAACTGGCTGTCA
This sequence comes from Bambusicola thoracicus, assembly GCA_002909625.1. Classification (NCBI taxonomy): domain Eukaryota; kingdom Metazoa; phylum Chordata; class Aves; order Galliformes; family Phasianidae; genus Bambusicola; species Bambusicola thoracicus. The sequence continues at coordinate 473 of PPHD01020690.1, read as the reverse complement.
GTTACGATAGGCAAAGTAGTTCTGCCAAAAAGGAAGGCTTTGATTGGCCCTGCTATAGGAAACTTGAATTAGAAAACCTGGGTATATGGTAGTTTGAAAATCAACTTGCAGGATCTTCTCAAAATGACCTCAAAAGTTACTAAGGTCTGCAGAAAAAAAAAAAATTGAGCGAAACCAAACATTTTGGAATTGAGAATAATTTTACTGTGTTGGGCAGGGTGAAGATAATGCTGAGTTTTGTATACTTCTGAAGAAACTTCTTCCATCATCACTGTAATCCTGTTAGTATGAGGTTTATGTTTTCATTTTATATGAAATTCTTAAGGTTCTGTACTGTGACCTATGGAACCAGAACTCTGCAGTGACTACCTAGTTCATGGATAGGCTTCTTGTTTTGCTGCTTCTGTTTGAAATTCTTTTTGTGAACAATTTTATTTGTTTGCATGGACAAGCAGTGGGTGATTACACTCTCA
>PPHD01020689.1:0-13554 GCA_002909625.1 Bambusicola thoracicus | reverse complement strand
CCCCCCCCCCCCCCCCCCCCTCCCTGCTGCCAGCCCAGGTGGGGAAACTGAGGCACAGGCAGAGCAGTGGGCAGCTGTGGCTGCAGTGTGATGGTGCCTGGGTGGTAAGGGGCAGAGGAGAGGATTCTGTGAAGCTATTTGGGAGACATGGAGCTGCAGAGAGGAACATGGGGCAGAGGGTAGGCAGGCAGGCAGGCCACAGCCGTGCTGCAGGGCGCTAAGGGCAGCCCCAGGATGGGCTGAGCTGTGCCAGGGGTCACGAACAGCAGTGATTAATGAGCACTCCACAGTGAGTCTGAGTGTGCAAATGACTTGGCTGTGTTCTTCACCTCAATTAGCACACAAGGCTAGGAGGCTGGCAGGAGAGCCCAGGCACACAGAGCTCTGCAGTGCTCAGTGCTCACATAGGTCATGCTGAACCATGGCCAGAAAAGGCCCCGGGCAAGGAGCAGGCAGCCCTGGGCCAGCCTGATGCAGGCCAAGGTCTGAGCAGGATGGGGTGCAGCATGCCAGGCACGTCCCTCAGTTTGTCCCCAGCACTCATGGCTGCTTTCCCATGGCTCTGGGTCCCCAGGGAGGCAGAGAGTGGGTCGCCTGAAGGCAGTGGGCCACGGCGCATTGACTCACGAACAGCTGCATTTCACTGCCTAAATTGGAGCTGCGGGCGGCCCTGCGTCCCTCCTCATCCTTGTGGGATTGGGGACCAGCAGTGGCACCAGCCCTGCATAGGGTTTGCTTGCTCCTGGGTTGGGGACTCACCTGGTCCCTGCTGCAGCATCACCAGCCAGCACACCCTGGGCTCAGGGTTGGTGGGTGTCAGGGTCTGGCTGCGGGCAGAGCAAAGCCCTGTGCCTCAGTTCCCCCAGCTGGCCTTTTACAGGGCTGTAGTACTGAGCATTGATGCCGAGCAGCATCCTGGTGGGTCCTGCAGAGCAGGGGCTGCCCAAAGCCACACAGCCCCTCGACTCAGGTGCTCTTAACCAGAAAAGGGCAATTGAGGCACCAAAAAGCACTGCAATCCAAACAGAACCCCAGGATGATTCAAGGCTACTTCTGCAGGCTCAGCCCAGCCCTGCCCGGGAGCTGCAGGGCTGGGACTGAAGATCCATCAGCTGCAAAGCAGAGCAGCGGTTCCTGCAGCAGTGACAAGGGGGGAGCTCACACCTCGTGGCTCCCACAAGCAGCCGGGCAGCGCCATCCCCCGGCGGTGGCAGCTGAGCCACGCGTGCCCCCTGGCGGCACGGCCCCGCCCGCACAGCCCGGCCCCCCCAAGGCAGGGGACACACACTGCAGCTGCTTTCATACCTCAGCGTCGGAAAGCGGTGCCACAAACGCCCCGAGTCGGATTTGGAACCGCACGAAGCAGAGCTCCCATCCCACCGTCAATCCGCAAGAGGTCACGGGAAGAGGCACTGCTCCTCCATCGCTCTACGTGCAGCCTCCTGCTCAGCGCAGCCCTCCAGGAGCACGGTGAGCAGCACAGGATGAGGAGCACAGGCAGAGGAGGCTGAAGGCACTTGGCACTCACTGAGAAACAAGCTGTGGCAGAGGAAAGCCGCAGGCTTGCTGTGAGCCGGCCTCCAGCAGCTCCCTGCCACTCCCCATGAGCCCCAGCCAAGGCTGAGCAGAGCACACAAACCCTGCAGTGACACAGAGGGTTCGGCCTCCTCTGCCAAGGAGCTGAAGGCAGCCCTGGAGCACACTGCAGGAACACTGCTGCTATGCACCCCTACAACAAGGAGAGCCGGCGCTCTCCTACCCGGGGAGAGGCAAAGAGTGACACCTGCCTGCTGCCACCGACATTGTCAGGGCAGGATGCAGAGCACTGCGTGGAGAGAACGCAGGACAGAGCCTCACCGAGGAAGAAGCAGAACCACAGGTAGGACAAGCGGCATTGACAGCTTAATTCTTCATTCAACCCAACGAGAAAACAGTAAGAGAAACACTTTCAGATGTATTTCGTTTGGAAATGAGCCAAACTGGCAACTAGAATCTGAGTCTTCAAAAAGTCTATACAAAGATGTATCATACAAAATGTACAGGAAAGTCCTCAAAACAAAACAAAAACCCCAAACAGACAGACAATACAACAAAAGGAGAGCAGAGACGGTGTGAAAGCACGGCTGACACGTCCCAGCCCTGCTGAGGAGGGCAGGAGCAGCATCCAGACAAGACGCTCCGAACACAGAGTACATTACACTATGTACACGACCGTATAAAGATCAGCATCCCCTTTGGTCTAGCGAGGGGCTCTCCAGCATGAAGTTGGGGCAGCCTGGACAATCTGCTCGTGGAAGTGTGTGACATGCCGAGAGGGAGAAAGTCCAAGGGAATGAAATGGTCAGCTCTAACCCATAACCAGCGTACGGCCAGGTCACCAAGGCTACAGAGTTTACTCCATCTCTGTGAAGCGAGCAAACATGGCTTTCCGCACGGCGTCTTTGTAGGAATCTGCAGTAGAAACACCGTAGGAGCTGCCCTTGGCTCCCAAGCCAGCGCCTCGCATTCGCACTTGGGCCTGGAAGGGAAGAGACACGGCATCAGCTTTGGGCTGCAGGGCAGCACAGAGCACGCTTGTCACAACAGCTTCAACATGCTCACCCAGAGCATCTCACAGAGATCAACACCGGGAGATGAGACTGACACAAACCCCACAGCTGCCGGCTTAAACCCACCCCGAGAGGGCCGGCAGGAAGAGTTCCCCACAGAGTAACGCAGAGAGGGATGTGCAGGCACAGAGGCACTGGCCCTTCACCCTACAGAGGGCAGCTTCACCATGGGATGAAACAAAGAGGCAGTGGACAGCACGGCGTCTTCCACAGGACCTCAGCAGCAAATGCTTCTGAATCAAAAAGCACCAGACCTAACCGAGGAAGCACCCATCTGTACTGACCTCAATAGGTGCAGTGATGCCCTGGCATTTCCTTCCCAAGCCTGAACCTTCCCTCCAGCCCATGGCCTGCAGCATCTTGTTGCCGATATTACTGTTGTCGAGGCCATCTTTGGTGGGCTGCTCGTAATTCCTGCAGGAAAAAAAAGGTCAGTTAATCACACTGCTTGTCAGCAGCTGAAGCAATCACCCAGGAGCTTCCAGGTACATACACTGTGCCAGCATCGTACACCTTCTTGCGCTTTGGCTCCGGGGGCTCTGGGATGCCGTATTTCTCTCGCCTCTCAGCTGCTCTGTCTCTGTATTTCATCTGTAACCAGATTTAGTATTGGTTTGAAGTTTATTTACTGTTTTTATGTAAGGATATAAATATTTAGCTTTACTGTTCAGTGTAAATATTTAGTATCGGTATAAAAATGCATGGCTCCTCTGTGAGCTGCGTAAGCAAGCTGAATGCCTGCCATTACAGAGAGCTGCCTGCTGCAGAGTGCCAACACGTGGCTTGGCCAATGCCAACAGAAAGAACTGGAACAACTCGCCCACAGCGGATCAGGACCTGTGGTGTGGTCCAACAGCCCAACACCAGTCAGGACCTGCACAATCAGCTGTCTGACTGCTGCTGGAAGGTCACCGGACCTGGTCCTAGAGCCCCTGTATTGCTCCACTGCTGTGAGGCAGGAAGAGCCCTTCCCTGATAAGCTGTGGTGTAGCAGACACTTCTCTCTGTTTAACAGGACGGCTCTGAACCTTGGCCCAAGAATGGCTAGGCTTACACAGCTTATCTCATTAGCATCAAGTCAGGATAAGGAGAGCTCAGCATTATCTGTGCAAGCCCTTTTCCATTAGCCACTCATCCATTATCTGCTCATCTGAACACTGACCTCTCTCTCACGCAGTTCCAAGGCTTCAAGTTCCTGTTCTGAAAGCTTTGATCTCCTATAGATATCCATGTTTTGCTGCAACAAGAAGAGATTCGCATTAACATGAAATGCAGAGCACATCAAGCAGGATGGACAACAGCTCTTTGTAAGTAACCAGCTGACTTCTGGGAAAGAAGCAATCCACCTGCAGCTATTTTTTGCAGTAGGAAGAAAAGCACTCCCAGCAGCACTTTGCTTTACACACCATGTTATGGGTACCAATCATCTTCCTGACAACACAGCACACATACCTTGTGCAAGTCTGATAGCTGCTGGTGCCGAATCAGCGCATCTTTGTTTGGGAACTGCCTTCTACACAGCAGGCAGGCCATCTTCTTCCAGTCAGTCAGCTTCTCCTCCTCGTTCTCCATTCTTTCTAGTAAGTCCTCGTCATTATCACTGTCGCCGCTGTAGGCAGCCACGAGGCCACGCTGGAAAGAAGGGTAGCACATTAAGGGGTGGGTGCAGACATTAAGAGTCCAGAAAGACAACATAAAGGCTGGTAAACATGCTTTGCTGTGCAGGAGCGACAGAGCCTTCTCAATGCTAAAGGGTGAAAGAGCTTAAAAGAATCACGTGCTGCAGCACAGCTGCTAGACTTAATTCAAGCTAGACAAACAGTAGCTTCAATACGGAGGTTTTGAGGTTTCCCAAAGTTCAAGTGAGACTCTGAGGCTTGAGGTCATGACAATTTATCTCTGCACCTCTCAGCCTCCGAACCTGCACTCGGACAGGATCACTGTAACCACAGCTTTCCACAGAGGGTGTTGTGGAAACCCAGGCTGGAAGGCAGGTGACTGCTAGTCCTTCTCTTGAGAGTGCTTGACACAGGACAGTAAGCTTTAGGAATACAAGAAGCCCACACCTCTTTCACCCACACAGCAACCCATCAAAATGGCTCATGCTCACCTTCAGTGGATTTTCATCTTCCCCATTCTTCATCACCTCTGGCAAGATCTGCTGCCTCTCAGACAGAGCGCCCTGAAAGACAAGAGCACTATCAGCACCGAGCTCTGCCATACCACACTCCACAGCACGCTTCTCACCAGCCTCACCTTCTTCTCAAAGAGGGCAAAGCCTGCATCTGCAGCCGCCGACTCTTTCCGTTCCTCCTCCCTGGTGCTCAGTGGCTGGAAACTGTTCTTGAAGTTCTCTTTCTGCTTGTTCAAACTCTTTGCCCAGCGCTCCATGTCTTTAGCGATCTAAAAAGGGTGCAGAGTGGTTTGCACAGACCCCTGGCTTCACAGACACCAGCCTCCTTACGACACTGTTTCAACTATTCCTCTTGCACAGACACTCCAGAACAAGGCAACTTCACTATGCTTTATACCGCAGCTGCTTCCCTGTACACAGTGTTCAAAAATAGTGCAAACAAGTGCAGTCTGCCTGTTTCACTGTATGAACCCCACTCATCAATCCACTCCTCTAACTGGCAGCTCAGTTGTACTCCCACTGGTCCTGGCATCATCTCGTATGCATCTCTCCTATGCAATAGTTATTTCTGCACTGAAGTCTCTGCCAACCCCGCCTCTCTTCAGCCCTGCACAATGTCTGCAACGTGCAGGTACGCATTCCACCAAGCAACTAGGGACTGTTTTGTCACCAGAAGGGCAAACTATCATCTCACCCCACAGAAGACACCAGCACAGTTATGATCCCACTTCAGCTTTTACCTGCTGAGCTGTTTTACTCTTAGGCTTCTCTTTCTTCTCCTTCACTTCTTTTGTGGTGGTTGTGGTTGCCGTTTGTTGGTATGTGATACCCTCTGCTGCAGGCATGTAGGTCTCTTTCTCACCATCCCAGTACAGATACTGCTGGGTTAAGGCATTGTAGTAATACTGACAAAGAGAGGAAAACCACCAGATAGTCAGATACACCATATAAGCTAAGCATTAAAAGAGAGAACCTGTAGAAGCAATCTTATTCAATCTGATGCATCGCATGGAAAGGAGCTCCTCAGAGCAACCCAGACCTCCACAAAGGAGGCAAAAAACACAGAGTGGCTGAAGCCTGTGTTCCCAAACACATTCTCCCCAATAGCACTATGGAAATCTTTATGCCTCTCCCAAGAGAGGACACAGCAAAACCCAGAGCTGTGTGCTCTTCCCTGGATGGTTCACAATGAAACAGCTTACTGACTTTAACAATGCTTATGTGTAACCCTATGCAGGCCAAACGGGAGGAAAAATTAAGGGCTGTAACCAGAGAGAAGTGAAATAGCAGCCCCTGCTGCAATGGGTATTTCGTTCCTTAGAATTCCATTTTCACTCATAAAGCAATAGATACAGAACTAGTTAGCAGTAACAGTTTAAGACAGGTGGTAAGAACCTGTATTTACCTGAGAGTTAGGATCGTAGTATAGCCCTGTTACAGGATCATAGTAATATCCTGAAGATTCGTCATATTGATAGGTGGATGTATCAGGGACAGCTGCAAAACAAGTCCAAGCATGGGCCAAGGTCATTCCAGACAAATTCACACTGCTTCCTTTGTATAGTTCAACTAGAACTCTGAAATCATTAAGAGCAGACATGCCTGCAGAGCACTCCTATCATCCGTGCAGAATGCACTGCCAGGGGCAGCTGCACCACTGACTGTTAGAGGTGAACACTTAGCTAGAGCAAAGTTTCTTGCTTGCTAGAGGAACAGACACCCATCACAGCATAACCCCTCCCTGCTTACCATACTTGGTTCCAGGGACTACACCAGTTGGGGCAGCTGTTTGTGCCTGAGTGCTGGTGGTGGCTGGTGCTGCTTGCGTCTACAAGAAAACAGAAGAAATCTTGATGAGAAAGAACTGTCATCGAGGCGCAAAAGAACAAGGACAGTGAGCCAAAGCATATGCAGCCCACACTAAGCATACAAGAGCCAGCTCCTCTTTGCCAGTACACTCAGTACTCATCTTTAACAAAGAACAGAACTATCAGAGAAAAGAAATAGAAGGTGACTCTTCTATAAACACAAGCGCTGCACCTAACTTCACTCGTGACATTTCACAGCTCTGCTGTACCACACTCACTTGAAAGAGTGTGCAGAGGCCACAGTTAAGCCAGATATCCCACCAAGTGAAGCCCTGGCACCGAAAGCAAGGAGTGCCACAATTACCGGGGAGTCAGGCGAGTTTGTCTGTTGGTTATAGAGCTGAGGACTCTGGGACACAACTGCAGCCGTGGTGGTGGTGACTGGGGCTCCTGCCAACACAGAGCAGTAATGGATAAGCCAAACGATTTGTACAACAGTACTTCATCCTAGGGCTAAAATTACTCTGTTTACAGTTTCAGATCCTAATTCCAGCTCCAGCAGCCAAACAAGGCAATAAGCATTCAAAAGGAGACAAAAACAGTGGGTATTTTCTATCCAGACAAGGAATAGTTTCCTTTTCAGGAGGAAGTATTTTGCTCTCAAAGCCAGTGATTCCTGGCCTCTGACAGCTGCCAGCACTGAGGATTTCTCTAGAGCTGCTCACGCAGTTCTCATGAGCTCAAGGCTTTTTGTCAATGTTCTGAGATAGCAGCTGCACTCATCTCACAGACCACAGGTCCCACGTGAACAAACACAATGCTTCTCTAGGAATACACATCCATTCACACGTAATGGCAGCAAAATCTGCGAGTCCCCCTTTACTGAGGACGTTAACTTAAAAGCTAAAGCAAAATATCACTATTGCCTATCATCACAAACAACAGCACCTCCTACATGTTGGAAACACCACCTGATATGGTAGCTGCATCTGAATCCAACACACCTCCTTGGTTTTGGTAGTACTGCTGATAATCCTGGGAGTACTGCAAAGGAAAATGAAGGAAAACACAGGATGAGCAGATACCCATACTGTAACAGCCTGCAGGCTACAGCAGAGCCAGCACCACCAACCTGAGAGTACTGCGTGTAGCCATCCTGTCCTGACTGGAGGTAGCTGTAGTCAAGGGTGCTGCCTTCTCCGGCTTGAGGCTGAAATTGAAGCAGGTTATTTTTATCAGAGACGGGTAAAAATTACTGCATTTAACAGCTTCAATGCTGGTTATGCACCAGCCTAATGATCAGATCTCTATATTAACATGGACAATAGGACCGAGAGCAAGCCTCCCAACCATACCTGAGTGGATGACCACTGTGCTGCAGCAATGGCTGTGCTTGCCACAGAGAAGGCGCTGACCCTGTTCCCATCAGGCAGAAGCAGGTCTCTGAAAGCACAGAAATCACACACCTGAGTAAGCACTGCTTTTTTCTGAGCTGACCGCTACACAAGGAGGTAGAGCATGCCAGCATGCACAGATTTCTTGGCAGGCCTTAAACATTCTGATTGTCATGAATGAGCCAAAGAACTGCTTGGCAGGTAGAGGAGCTAGGCTCAGTGTTGTACAGTCGATAACCAACCACTAGGCCTCCAATGAAACAACTGTGCTGTGTATGAAAGCAGGTACAATGGCAGCTCCGGAGGACCGGTGATGCAGACGATAAGAAACAAGTGCAGTCACTCTCCTCACACACAATAAGGAGTCACGTAACAAAAGGCACTTAAAGGAAGCAAAACTGAAGTGATGGTAATCTTAAAAGCCCCAGTGATAACCACGAATCTTTGTATTTACAAAGGGATAAGGGGGGGGAAATGAACTGCTACTGTAACTCACTTTCTGGCACTCTTTGCAAAGTCAACACCAATTGTTTTGCCATCAATTTTTAATGGTGGCTGAAGACTCTGTAAGATCTGCAGCAGTTGAGAAGCATCCTACAACAAGAAACACTCATTACTATGAAAAGCAGGTTACTGAAGAGGACACTGAAGTTCCCAGAGTTCCAACTTTTCACACACTGCTAAAAACATTTAAAGCTACGGTAACACCTCCGTATCCCCTCACACCACTCAGGCTGAGTACAACTGGATTACAGCCTGCTGACAGAGCGTTCCCCAGAAATGCAGGGTCACCGATGATTAAACATTTCAACTCTCATCTTTACAAAAAAGCTGTGTCTGCCCCCAATTACTCCAAAAGGCAGCCCAGCAGAGGCTGACATCAGCCACCCAATTTCATCCAACAGTGAATTGTTGAACTCAGCTTAAAGCCAGTCCAAACAGACCACACCGACTGTCAATTTGAACGTCTCCAACAACAGAGGTTCCAGCACCCCTCTGGGAGCCTTCTTCCAGTATTCAACTTCACACAAAAGGGAAGACATTCTCCTTGTACCTTACTGCCATTTCCCACGTTTCGGTATGTCTGCTGCCCTCATCAAACACCCTTTGAGAACGTCTCTGCCATCCCTGCAGCCTCGCTCTGGATGATGCTGAGAGCAGCAAGATTCCCCCTCCTGCACCTTCTCAAGGTGAAAGGAGCCCAATTCTATGCATTTCCTCACACTGTACACTCCAGCCTTTTATTGCAATCCAAATGACCCCAGACCATTATTTCTGACCCATGTATGAAGCGAGCTTTCAACCCAGAACTGCACTTTGCCACCAATACTTTTCCCCTGTGTTCACGGCATCCCCCCACTTTCCTTCCAAGCTGCAGCTAATGATGAAAGGCTCTGACACATTCAGTATTTGTTCAATGATCTATGAACCCCCAGGGAACTGGGGCAGAGCTCAGCACAAAACCAATAAGGCCCTCACCATGGCAGAAGACAGCTGCACAAATGCAAAGCCCCTATTTTGCTGAGTCTGCTTGTCTTTGATAAGACGAATATTATTGACTGCCAGAGAGGCATACGGAGACAAGGCAGTCATGATGGATTCCACTACTGTGTGAGGAGCAATGTTTCGGAGAATGATGGCTGAGGAAAAAAGAAAGCAGGACATTAGCTATGTACATAAGAACTTGAAGTACTCTGAAAAGCCTTAAAAAACAAACATAAAAACCCCCACCACCAAACTCAGAACAGCAGTAGTTTTGGACAGGAGCATGTTTCTGTTTCAAGAGTACAGTATTAGGGAGTTGGCAGGAAGCACTTGCTCTGTTGGGAAGATGAGAGGGCTGTCAATACTGTTCTAATGAAAGGAAAGCACTTTGTGAGCAGAAGCCCTTGCCAACGTTCACACGTACCACTCTACAAATCAGGAACAACCTAACCATGCTAAGTGCTGTGCCCTGAGAGAGCTCAACGTGGGTTCTCTTGTACCCTCTGAGGTACAAGAGGGACTTATCTGCACAGGTTCACAAGTCACTTCATATAGTAACTTCAAGATGACTTACTATCGCAGTAATAATCCACAGACTGAACGGCTTCTGCTGTTCCAGGTGGCACCTCCTGTTCTGAATCTTCATAGGAAGGAAAAGCTTTAATCACAACGTTGCTCTGTCACTCAAAGCCAGAATACCACAGGGTAGGCTACACCCTGGCATTCTCTTCCCAATCCAAAGCCACCCAAAGAGATGAAGGTAACTTACCAAATTTGTCCGCACCGCAGCGGAAGCATTTCAGTCTCCTTCTGAAGTTGTAAAGACAGCACTGTGTGGGAAAAAATGTAGATCTAATAAGGATTGAGTTGATTCCTAACAATGGTGGCATTTGCTGTACGCTGCTGAAAACAAGATAAGCTAAGTGCTACAACAAAGCTGAACTTACTAGAATAATCAAGAACAGCAGAACACGTCCTCATCTGTACTGCAGCTGCTTGTCAGAATGTCCCACTTACCTCTGTTCAAGTCAGTAAACTATCCTCAATTACACGACTACCTTAACTGTATCGTTTAGCATAGGCTTGAAAAGAAGTTATCTTCATGTGATTAAAGCAGAACAAAGCAGCCTGGTTTTGATCTTGCTACATCATCTCCACTTAAAGAGGGTCTAACAAGCATACAGCAGCGCGGAGCAGACAACCAATTGGACACAAAATCAGTTGTCACCTGAAGGATGCAGAATCCACCTAATGACGCCGTGTTCTGGTGTGCAGTTCACTAACTGACTTCTGTATAGGCAAAAATGACAGCATCTCTCTAGTCTGTTTTACAACATGTGCACAACTACTGCATCCATCAGCAAAAGCTGAAGCTCAACCTAAGGCTGAAAGTATTATTGATTTTCTAAAGCGAGATGGCAGAATCACAGAGAAATCCCCTCGGGGCAGTGACTATTCTATCAGCTCTGCTGTGAAGAGCAACTCCTGGGAGCCATGCTCTGGGTCAGGCATACATTAGTGGGAGCAACACACAGCTCCACTAACGAATACAGTCTCAGCTGGCAAGTATGCCAGCGAGTCCCAACCCTCATCTTCTAGCTGCTCACGTTCTCTGTGGACAATTCCATCACTCCAGGCGTTTCTGCCACCAGATTTCCAAAGCCTTTTCGCTCCTGTGCCTCAGCATTCCTCCGTTAGTGACCATGAGGCCTGAACGATGCACCGTTTTGTTCTAATCACACAGCCGGTGAAAAGGACTGAAACAAATAGGTAACACTACACACTGTACCTTGTTGCAAAGCCAGTCCTCAAATTTAGGCCTGGGGTTGCTGTAGTGCATGGCGATCTGCTTCCCCTGAATCACCAGCTTTTTCTGCAAAAGAAGTGGTTTCAGTTATTCCTGTATCGAGGCACACACGTTCATTTTCCCATGGCAGAGCACCCTTCGGAGGAATCAGTGCTCCTGAATTAAATGGACAACATATGGGGAGGATGTGGAGGACAACCACCGCCACCTACACCCTGCCCATCCAATCCTGCAGAGAGGAGGACGAGGGCAGTAAGAGAATGGGATGTGGAGCAGAGATAAACGGAATCAGGGAGTGTTGAAAAAGTTGCCAAACACTAAACGCTGACATGGAACCAGGAAGTGTCTCGAAGGAGACAAAGTCCTAACTCGCTGCATTCAGGATTAACACATTTTTAGGAGTCTCCTTGCCCCGTTTCTATTCACTTCTGGCATAGCATTGAGCGACTTTTTAAACATGTCCTCAGGTGACTGCTTCACTTCTTCCCCTACTCCGAATCCCCCAGACCTTTCAACAGCCACATTAGGATTACTTTGCCAAGCACTTTCTTCAGAGCATCCCTTTGTAAATAGAGTAATTCCTTGCAAAGGGACCCTGTTTAGACTTCTTGGAGGCTGGATTACAAGTGCCATCAACCAAAAGGTAACTCAAGAGTGCTTTCCTTTGACTAAAGCATCGGTTCAATTGGAAGCCTGCGCAAGAGCTTTGTGTTCTTCGTTCAGGCAAGAGCTCTCCAAAATGGCTAACTAGAGCGAAGCTTCTCCTGGGGTAGGAAAAGTTCATAATGCTTTCAGCATGTCCGCTCGCTCTGACTTTAAGGGAATTAGGAATTTAGGTTGCTTTTAGAAGCCCCAACTCTCAGCCTCGTGCTTTGCCAAGCGTGGGCACGCAGGGTGCCCCTTCAACATACGGACAAAGGATTTCAGTCAAACAGGCAGAAGGAAGTAAGTCTGAGGAAACGTGCACTACAGGCCAACCCCGAGACATGTTAATGCAAGAACCAGGTTGGCTTCTTGCAGAGGTACCACGGGAGCACCAGGACCAGTGGCTTCTCTGTAACAGGGTCTGACAGATACATCTAGCATGTAGCATGAATAAGGCTCTCACATTCTGTGCAACTAAATAGGGCAAAGCCATTTCTCCTACCGGCAGGAGGGAGGGTTGGAGGGCCCAGCGCTCACTGGATATGCACACATAGAAACAAAGCTGCTGGCACAGTTGCAATACATCATTCTTTCATCTAACAGTCAGCGACCGGGCTGCTGGGGAGACTCTATGTTTTCCCTACTACTAGGGTGGCTGGGTTACTGGAGTGAATTTGAGTATTTCTTTCGATAAGTTATGCATCAATACAGCTTTGTATATATTAAAACTATCTCGTTTCTAAAATTGCACTTAGCATTCATTTGCTGACGTGAGTCCTTCTGCTGCACCCGCCCACTCTACAGAGCAGGGCACCATGAAACAGAACCTCAACCGTGCCATGGGAAACGACTCCCAGCACGAGCCACGTGGAGGTCTATTCCAGCACAAAGCACACAGCTACCTCCATCTGCTGGAGGTGCTTACGGGGCTGCTGCAGTGCCTCAATGTATAAACCAACGCAGCAGAATATGTTCCTCATGCTGCCCACAGACCTTCACAGAACACACATAGCTGTAAAAAGAACAAGTGGCTCAGTACACTTTGCTCGCTGCGAGAGCGTATTTAAGGTCTGTTGTTAAAACAGACCATGAAGATTCCAAAGTCAGCAAATCCAAAGCGTGCTCACAGTGCGAGAGGAAAGCAGCGCTGGGAAAGAAACCAGAGCACTTCCTGCATTTTGGCTCCTTATCAAGATGTCACAGTCCAGAAAAGCCAAAATACGCAGCACAACTTTGAAGAGCCCTCAGTTCCCATTAGGTTTACTTGGAATAAACACATCTCTCCATGCAGAGAAGCCAGGTGTCTTCCCTTAGCTCAGGGAACACATCTATCTAATGACCTGGCACATCTACTCAGGATTAATACTGATGTCATGAAAACATCGCAGTATCTGATGCCTTCTCTGGCAACAGAACAAATAGCAGGTGGAAGTACATTAAGAGCCTTTTATGGACTATCTGCTACTCTTTCCAGAGCCAATCGGACAATAAGACAACAGCATGTTTTACAAGGGAGTGCTCAAAAGCAGCCCCTTTTCTTTCCTACTGTTACCTGCTATTTTGTACCACCGTTAAGAATTTTAATATATACAAAGCTTTTATCCATTTAAATCACTGTTATGGACCAAACCACTCCTTCCACCTTTATTTTTTTTTTCCTTTTTTTTTTTTT
>PPHD01020688.1:0-13554 GCA_002909625.1 Bambusicola thoracicus | reverse complement strand
TATATGTGAATATATATATTCAATATATTTAATGCTGCTGTTGTAGATGCCACTTGTGGATTTTACCTCATTTATGCAAGAGCAGAATTGAGTACTTGGATCATATTTTAAAAATTAGGGCTTAAAGTTCATTACATATTTCTATGCAGTTCTATTTAAGCCTGATACTGAGTATTCTCCATGTGATTCTCTTATTAAAATAACCTTGAAAGCATCAGTATTTTAGAAAGCTGTGTCAGGCTGTTGATATCGAATATTTCGAAGTTTACACATTTTCTAATAACTTAATATATCAAGGGGTAGTCAAATGTTATTTTCAAGACAAAATACTTAATGGAGAGTAGGAAGCACACAAGATTGATCTGTTGTACTGAATGTAATTGTAAATAGGCTATTGGCTGAAAGAGCTATTCTCTGGCTAGGAGGAGATAAAGATATGACAAGCACAGAAGTAAAGGCTGGGAGATGAATAAACCCAGGGAGTTGATCTTTTCAGACCAGATAAAGATTCTTCAGATCTCTTTCTTCCTCTGTGCATTGCATCAAAGGCTGTCCTTCAGAGATAGAAGCAAATGCTTGGAATCTAGGGACAGGACCTTTGAAAATGGTCATTTCTGAGATTGACAGGCAGCTAGGTTTTGGGGTACTTTTTGATAATCTTTTGTAATCCCTGTGAAAGTTAAAGGAAAGATCACAGGGTGATGGAGTAAATAATTTGTGCATCTTTCTGTATATTTCACAATAAGTTGTTTTGCTTTAAAGGTAATGATTATCTTTGAAAGATTTAAGGAAACATTAGGAGCAGGGTAGCTCCCCATTTACTTCAGTGTTTTTTGTTTTTTTTTTAAATGACAGTACTTATTTGTGAGCAGTGGCTGTCATTCAAGGGATAATTGTTCTCTTATTAACAATCTAGGTTTTCTGAAAGATAATGGACTTTGAATAACTGATATTCAGAAAATAGTAAGGTAGTAAGAAGTTTTCATTGATTAAAAAACATAAAATAGAAATACCTGTCTAATCTAGGAATGCTTAATCACAGTGTTTCCAAGCACTTCCCACATCAAAGGCCTTGGCTAAATCTAGTGTCATCTCTTTTGTTCCCATATGTATAAGTGCTATGTTACAGCTCTGCCAGACATCCTCCATAACCATAGGAATATATGCTACAGCATTTTATTTGTGTTTGCAACTCTGTTTTCCTGGGTATGATTTCTCAGTTTGTTCATTATTTCAGAGATTTGAGTATCACTTAAACATAATACAAGAATCTTTATTTTCCAGCAGACTGTGTAGAGCTTTCCAGATCTTGAAGTAAACCAGAATATTGTTGCATTTTAGTTTTGTTCCTTTACCTCTTTTCAGTGATGTTTGGTTTGTAATCCTTCCTATCTTGATGATCTTGAAGGTCTTTTCCCACCATAATCAATTCAATTCTATTTAAAAGTATGATATTAAAGAAAGCTTCATTCAAGGCCAGAAAACTTTTTACAGTTGTTGTCTTCACAGCATTCACACAAGACACAGAGTGAGAAATGATTGAAGCCTAATGTGCAGAATAACTATTTTGTGTGTTTGTTCTGCCTATCTTCTGCCTCAAAGTTTCAGTATTTTCTATAGAGGAGACTGCAGTGGGCCATGGTATTGAAGAATGTGTTTCTTTATTAACCTTTGTGGTAATGAGAATGAAAAATGGGACATGTCTGGTGTCAGCATGCTGTTGTGTTTCTCTTCTGGTGTTCTCCAGAGACTCCTCCATCAAAGTGGTGAAGATGAGACCTGGCATTTGCATACCTTAAAAGCAAGCAGGCATGACTTCTTTGAGAGAGATGAAAAATTAGTCTCCTTTTGTTGCAGAAAAAGCCATAGGTAATTTGAGTTAGCTTCACCATCTAGGCATTTTTGACCCAGGAGTCTTGACTTCTTACTCTTTCTGTTAACAAATCCCTCCCCCTGTGGAAAGGTGAATGTCTCAGTCATTAGAGTCCATGTATAGTTATAGAATATTTCCTTGCATAGAAATGAACAATTTCTGAGATAATCTTAGTTTCATAAGACTTTTTTTTTCTTATAAATTCTATTTCTAATACTCTTCCCTTGTTAAAGTTATTACTCAAGAGAGTGATTCTGTTCTTTTGGAATGCACAAATTTCATATCAACTAATATTTATCTTTAATAAGAAAAAAAAGAAAACAGCAAACAAAAACACAAAGGAAAACAAGCAACAGCCTTCCTTTTTGAAAATGACATCCTTACATGATCTGTGCACTTGTGGTAACCTGCACATAGTCACTGATAGTTATCTGCTGAAGATGAGCTAGGTAATCAGAGTACTACTGATCTTTGTTTTTACATACATAACTCACATGGCTATAGAATTACAGGAGCATTCTGTTACAGGAATACAAGGTAAAAATACAATAGTTGTCACCACTTTGAAATATCAAATGATTTACTCTTGTGAATGCTCAATTTACAGATTTATTCTAGTCCTTGCTAACAGCCATTATACTGGCTGTTAATCATTCATATAGCATTTATGAGAATAGTTGATGGAAAAGATTATCTGTTTCAGGGAAAATACAGGACTGATATCAAGTTGTCTAGGCTTGATATAATACTAGGAAAAGGACTAGGCCTACATTCTGCTCTCACTCCATCTAGAGTTACTAGAAAATTTATGTAGTAACTGGCACTTAAACTGATACACAGTAAAGTGCAGAGATTCTTCAGATAGGCAATGAGCAAGACATCAGAAGGCTGTATCAGCTTGTAGCTGTTCTGATTATAAGCAGGCCTGGCTCTGGAGAAGTGTGTATTTCCAGTCAGGTTGTGGGGATTTAAATTTATTTTTATTTTTTGTCTTTGAGTCAAGGAACATAGCTATTTTCTCATTAAGGTAGGAAAGCAGGCAGAGGAATTAGGGTAGAGTTAGCTGCCACTGTTTACCTGTGTAGTGTCACATCTTGTTCTGCTGCTGTCTGGTGAAACATGATTTAATCAGCTTGTACTTATACCAGGACAGACCATATTTGGATGCAGAACTTGCTATATTGAGTAAAGAAATGAAACATCCAAAATTTTTCTAGTGTATTAACAGAAAACTGACAATACTGTAGATATCTGAGGTAGTGGATTTGTCCACTGAGGTCAAGGGAGAGTTAGACTATGTATCAGTGTAGTTCATCGAGTTATATTATAGTTCTTCTTTTGTAAATGTGCTATTTGGATAATGCAGAAGGTAGTTCTAGTTAGTTGGGAGTGCTGGTAAGATGCTACTGACTTCGTTAGCTGAGAATCATTTGAACTGACAGCAAAACACACAGGAAGGTTCACTACTTTTTTGGTAGCAGAGCATATAATTATTTTTTTACGAGATGATTGCAAATGAAAATAAAACATGGAAAAGGTGTTAAACTTTGCTTTATGAAAGTTGTCAACTACCAGAAATGTCTAAGTGAGATGGAGTGTCCTCATGCATTCAGATAACAAGGTGGTTTACCTCTTGTACTGGGGTTGAGATGAGATTGTGACAGCACCAGCTCTGCCATCTGAGCTTCCATGAACTTTCTGGTCACTCTCCTCTTGGTTGTTAACAAGAATTGACAGTTGACTGAACTGAAAAGGTGACTTAGACCACCAGTTCATTTTGTATAGGAATTGATATGAATATGTTGTACTTATTCTTACACAGTAAAGAATTTTGTTGCCTCATTACCTTGTGGATACAATAAGTCTATTCTGTTAAAAAGAGACCATAACTACCCAGAAACTAACAGTTTTATTGAGCTGTAAGTAATACAGTTTTCAAAGTCACCCACTCAAAAATCAGGAAATAACTGAGTTTATGTAAACTGCGTTTATATAATTTCTTTTTTTCCAGAATGGGTGCCTGCCTCAAGGCAACAGGCACTGGGGATGCTGTCTACAGCAGAACTGGAGAACAAGCATTATGCTTGGCAGCTTTTCTATTCAAAGTTGTAATAAAAAAGTGTTTTAGAAAAGTTTATAATTTTTTGAGGATTGGTTTGAAAGGGAATCATCTGATTGTCTGACATCTTTTGCTTCCTGTGGGGCTAAGTGTATAAACTGGTCTTTCAAACTAAATTAAACTGGAAAAATGTCCTCTAGAACCATGCTTGATGCCTTCCAGTGGCTAACGTTCATTGAGCTTTTTGGATCAGGCTACATTTAGTTCAAATTACCAAGCTTTTATGGGTTCCTAATCATCACAGGATATCAGTACTTTGTATAATTGAAGATAGATAATTTATTATGAAAATAAGAATAAAAACAATAAAAGCACAGTAGTGTTTTAAAATTCTAATAAATGCTTCTGTTTGGATGGTAGATTAAAATTATTCATATAAGCCAAGGTATATGAAGAGAAAATATTTTTAGAAAGTTATTGGTGGATTTCAAACTTAACTAGAACTTCTTAAATACTGCTGGATTGTTAAGCTACCTAATTCATGGTTGCAGTGCTTAGATGTGTAAATAATATACAAAATTTTTGAAAAGCTATGTAGTACGTCTTTACTCAGATATGCTTCGATTTCAATTAAGTTCAAAAGCATGGATATATAAAATTATATAGAGAAAATATATGAAAAAGTCTATGAAGAAAATAATAAGGAAAGAATGCACTGTGAAGAATCTGGGAAAACTAAAGTACATGTCCTCTCTTGTCTTCAGCGCCTCGCTAAAGAAGCAGAGAAGTACCAAGCATCACATCAGTGGAGGGATGAGTTTGGGGTAAGTTTCAGTTTTTCTCCTTTTAACCTCTTAAGAATTTTCCTCATTTTCATGTTAAGTCACTTCTTACAAACATGTTGTTTATACATCCACCGTAGAAGGAACCATTACCTGTGAATACCTGTGAATATGTACTCAGTAAGCAGTGCCTCAGTCTGGATCTGTAAAGAATGAAGTGGACTTTTCCCTTCATAAGTCATAGGGAGTTTCACAGGCCCAACTACATAGTTCTGAGGTACACACAGGACATTTTTTGTTTTAATACATAAGGAGAAGTTGCAGAGGAGATGTGTCTGAGTGATAGCTAATGTTACTGAAGTTTGTGCTGCTCCGAGTTCTGAAACAAAATTATAGAAATTATTTTAACAAGATGTTTCTATGTGATAGGAAGAAGTATTATACAAAGGAAAAAAAATGCTGTTTATACAACTGCATAAATTGAGTCGTGAGCTTTTTATTTTAAGATTCTTTTTATATACTTTAACAACATCTCATCAACATTCTGGTACTTGCAAAAGAGACTGGTCAAATTCTAAATTATCCTCTTTAATCATTTCAGATGTGATGAAATGATTTTCAGACATGAGTGTATGATTTTAAAATGCACAATGTTAATACTTTATAACTGTTCAACTCAATATGGCACTTGTATAATCAGTGTGTCCTTTATGTCCCAAATTCACATAAAAGTGACTGTCTTTTTACTGAGCCAAAAGGGTCTGGATATGGTCTGAATTCTTTTACATGTGCTCCCTGCACAGGCGCATATTCTAATACATGGTAAAACACAGAATGTCAAGTCCATGGGGATGCAGTAGTGAAAACTCTACAGTGACCTTTGCTGCTAATCTATAACTGTTCTGAGGAGGAAACAAAACCCACAGGTTTTGTGGGCTCTGTGCAGAACAGGGTGAGTGAGGTCAGATGCTCCTGATCATTTTCATTCTTACGGAACACATTGGTTCCATATCAACAGTACTGTCTCTACTTTTTGTTTCTGTTTTCACCCTTTCAGTAGAAGTCAATTTCACCACAGAAGCTTCTGGTGTCATCGGAATTCGTTGTCAAGGAGAGAACTCGAAGTAGTTTTGAAATATGATTTTATATTAATGTTATGGTACAAGAAAAGACTGTGGTAAAAAAAAAAAAAAAAAAAAAAAAAAGACAGACATTTGGTTTTATAATAAAGTAACTGCAAACCAAGGTTGTTTTGAAAGTAGCTGTGCACCATATAATAACCTTGACATTAGGTTATGCAATTAAATTTAAAATAAATGCATTAAGCTTCTTATAATTTAATTTGCTCCATTTTTGCCAGAAGTAATCTTTCTTCTCTTCTGGCCTACTTTTTAGAAAATGCCTTTTCAAATTAGTTTGCACACAGATCTTTCTGATAAACTTAATTTTCACTATAAGTTTCATTCTCCTAATGGCTGTGAGATAATATGGAAGATACACTGTAAAACTTCCTTCAGTTCTCACTGATAGCATTTCTTCTGATACCTTTGATGTCATTATGAATAGTCTGCATTATTCTCTGTGAGATTTATTTTGTTTCCCAGGAATTGTTTTAGGGCGATGAAAGCCCTACCAGTAACACTATGCATAAGTAACTATAGAAATAAGTTCTTAAGGATGGTCTTTCTTCTTCTAGTGAGTTCATAATCATTGATGTCCTTGACAGTTACATTGCAGCAAAATAATAGCCTATGGAGTTTTGAGGAGTAAATATTGTGAACATTCCTTCTAGAGAGTTATATACAGGCTGATTTCAGTGGAAAAAATCCAACAGAGGAAGGGCAAAGAGGGATGGCCTTACTACAGGGCTACAAGAGATCTGACCATCATGACTGCCACACAGAGTTCTAACACTCTAAGTGTACACTCATGAACAGACCATAACAAAAGAAGCATGTAAGCACTTTTCAGGTTAATATCACAAGTAACAGAAATTCATTATCATCAGAAAATGTACTATTAAATTAATCTGTACAGGGAAAAAAAATTGAAGATCCAGATTTGATCCCACTTTTTTATTTCATGTAATAATTTCATATGAATGCTGTCAGAATTATCTAAAGGAAAGAACTGTCTTTCAGAAAAATATAAAGATAAAACTAAAATGTTGATATAAATACTTATCTACTGAAATCCAGTTTTCCTATTTGTAATTCAATGAGAGTATCATGTCTCTTCTTATTCCTAGTGCTGTACTATATTGAATTGAAAGTACTTCGAGAAAGACAAGTGCAGTAAATTTAAGTGCTTTTTTTTGTTTGTTTTAAATCTCTTTTTAAAGGAAAGTTTGCTGAAGTTTAAGAAGTTTTAAATTTTATTTTGACTTTATCTGAAATGAATTGTTAATCCTTTAAAAAATATATATATATTTATATATAGATCTGTGAATATAAAAATCTGATTGATAGGAATTTGAACTTGAATCTGTGACCCAGTGACTTACTCAACAGCAAATGTCTGATTTTTAGTTAAAATAGTCACATATTCCTATCCTGCCGTTATCTGTACATCTTTCTAAATGCACATATTGATATAGGAGTGGGGGCTACATGTACTTTATTTTTATTAATAAATGAATGATTAGTGAGTGTATATGAGATGGCTCAAGCCAAATAAAGCCCTAAAATCTAAAATGATTTAAGAGCATGTATACCACTGTTCTTTAGGTGGCTGACAGAAGTAATAATCATAATGTCTTTTGGTGTTTTGCATTGATAATTTAATGCTAAAATAGTTTTAGTAATTACTAATTGACTTTCCAAAAAGTGCAAAATGATTCAAAGGGATATTAATTATGAATGCTAATTAAAAATACTGAGCATCTTTGGAGTAAAAGAAGGAGGAATAGTTTTCATTAATATTGGACTGTAATATGGATTGTTGTCTGATTAAGCATGTAGTCAATTAAAATATCAAACTGCAGTTTTTCTCAAACAACCTGAAAATAATACTAACATTAGAAGAGCGTTAAATCTTTAGAGAATAGCTATGAAGTATTTGAAGGAAAATCCAAAGTACTTAGCTTCAGGCAAACAAAGAAATGCCATTCTTTGCTTCCTGCTCCATCAGCATTGCACAGTTCCCTAGATGCACATACAGCTGGAGAAATAAAAAACTACTTAAACATTTTTAGATTAATGCAGTTACAAATCAGAGTTACAACCCAGTATTGGTAAATGAAACAGCCTTGTCAGTTTGAATTTTCTTGTGTATTGCAGAATGAAATGATGGTGTTCTTGACACTCGTGATGGTCAAATTACTTTGCTGGTGTAGAGATGCATGGAAAAAAAACTGTGTGCAAGTGAATTGGAAGGAGAGGGGGAGAATGCTCTATGAAATAATTGCTGTTATTCCCCAAATGGTCTTACACAATTACATTTGATATCACATTTGATTGCGTTGCAATGGTTGGTTAACTAAAGCAATTTCGTTTCTACTTCAGCTGCAATATTAATTTCTTACACATGTATAAACATAAGGGGTATTTCATTTGTATTTTAACAAGAAGAGTCTTTTTGCACGGCCTATTAGCATCCATTTACTTTTATGAAAACTGAAATTCAGACTTATAGGAATTAATTATCACATTAAAATGCCACAAGAAAAATATTTCAGTGTGCCTTGTCTTTTAAACAATAATATAATTCTATATTCTTCTGTGTAAATTATTATTTTCTTAACCCTGGTATTTGTGAGACAGTATTGCTGTGATAATGGGGTATAGACCTGGCCTTAAAAGTCAGACAGTAGGTCATAAAGTAAACACTTCAGGATTGTGACTTTTTTTGTTTTTTAATAAACATTGGTTGCATAAAACTAAGGTGAAAAGTTGCTCAGCAAAGAAATGAAAGATAAAAAGGATAACTGAGACAAAACTCCAATAACATGAGCTGATCCATTGCGGTGACCCAGGAGGTGACATGCAGGAGCAGAGCAGCAGTAGGCCACAGGTTTTAGGGCTGTCTGTAACTTACTGTGGATATGGCAACAAGATTAAAATTTTTCACCTTACAAGCTTCAAGTGGAGGGAGAAAAAAAAAAAAAAAAAAAAAAAAAAAAGCATCAATTCTCCAACTTCAGTATTGCTTCATTCTAGGAAGGCAGTTTATTAGACACGCTTTTTCTTTTGATAGAGATCAGAGGCACTCAGAGAAGGTGATGAGCTACAGTGCAGTTTTTCTCTAATAACAGTGGAGAGAGGATGCAGCTCCCTTATGGCTTGTACCTCTTGTAGTCCATTGCAGAGCATTTGTGCAGTGTGATGCTGTTTAGATTTGGTTGCAGATCTGGGTTGTGTGGAACCATTTTCCACAGGTAGAAAGCAAGTGTGTGTACCTCTTCTGGTAAACTGTACTTAATAATTCTGTGGAAGTTTGAACTGTGCTGAAAATGAGGAAAGTGTCAAAGGTGTCTGTATCTTGACACAGTGTTCTGATCCAAGATTCAGTGAAATAAGTCTTCCATTGATTTTGATTAATTTTGGATGAAGCCTCATACTTCTAAAGCAAGTGACTTGGAAAAAACTGTGCAGAATGATTGATTTAAATTGACAGGCAGATGGTAAGGATCTTAGGGAAGATGATATGTTCTTCTCTGAAGGGCCGTGTGCCACCTTCACTTACGTGACATATAGTTTTGATTTGTGCATAATTTAAATTAAATGTGCCATATCTCACTGAATGGAATGAAATCACCTTTCTTCTGTCAGGGATTGTTTGTACTCTGATATCTTTCTACTGAGGGGATAGAAATATGTATGTGCAGTGTGAGTTGTGGAGGGAAGTAGGAATGAATGATTTCAGGCATTTTTCTGATGTTCATCCGATACTTATTGCTTGCACCTTTTTGATCCGTAAAATGCACAGCAAATTTTGCAGGAAGAAGCATTTGGAGAGTTTTTCACCAGCACTTTCTCAAAACTGGGTATCATATAAAATTTATAGTATTTGAAGCACTCCCATTACTTTCCTAAGGCTGCCATAATTACTAAGAAGAGATTCATAATCATGTATAATTTCACTGTGGACACGTGGACATGCCCATCCTGAAGCCTTCCTGAAGACTTGAGTCATAGGTTTTATAAGATGAGTGCAGATTTTGTCTTGCATTCTGTACTCCATCTGTCCCCCACATCTTGCCTGTAATGTTCATATTGTTTCCGCGGAGTCTCACTGATGCCCTCTGGTTTATGGAGGTTGTGGAGTGTCCTTCTCTGGAGATATGCAAGACCATTCTGAACACTTTCCTGTGTGACCTACTGTGATGAACTTGCTTTAGTAGTGGGGTTGAGCTAGATGACCTCCAGAGGTCCCTTCCAACCCCTACAGATCTGTGATTATGTTTACAAATGTCTGGGAGGGTAGCTGGCTATAAGAAATATGTCCAAAAGGAAAAACAAAACAAAACAAAACAAAACAACAACAACAACAACAAAACAGTCTCTTAGGTTAACATGATTAATCATTTGAGCACTTCAACTCTGATTCTTAATTTTTTTTTTTTTTCCTATGCCATAGGTGGCAAACAACAGCCTTACAATCAGAATCAAGATTATATATTAGCAGAGATCTTAATTATACAACTATGGTAGAGACAATTTTTCAGCTGTATCATCTGGTCATTTAACATCATTTACTATACTTAATGTTCAGCATAGAATTGTAACTTTAATATACAAATTATTGCAAGGATCACATCTGGGCAACAGGTTACTTCACAGGTAGAGGACCAGACAAAAAAGCTCTTAGAATGACGAGATGCAACACCTTCAATCATTGTTGAATTTTTCAAGCATTCTATTTTGTCCGAAAAAATCATGTATTTCAAAAGACATCTGATGTGTTTTTTTTGCTTATTAACCAAGAAACTGATTAAAAATAAATAAATAAAATGCAGGTGGAAGGTAGTAGGAAAGAGCTGGAGAAAAAAAAAAAAAAGTGTAATTTCTTATTAAGACACCATACATCTGCATTAATACCTTTGTTTTGAATGATTTTTTTTTTTATGTGCTTTCTGAACATCTTATTACAAGCAGGATATACTATTATTCTCAGTTTATTAGCTACCTAGAGGCTCTTTGGTTTACAACAGACAGATACATTATGTTAAGAAAAGCTTTCTGCAGGATGCTGTTCTACATATTTTCTGAGAGCCTTCATTGAATTTTTAAAATAGATGAAGGTAATTATTTTTTTTTAATTTTACATTTCACCTTCAAATTCAGTAGCTATTTTAAATTTGTAGTAAATAATTCTTAGTCTTTCTTTACTGTCATAGGTGAATTAGTAAAATAAAGTCATACGAATTTGATTATAAGTATGTTTTCTTTTTTCTTTGCTAAATATTTTCACTTTAGGAACATTAGTGTATTTCTCCTTGATTTATTCTTGCCCATATAGCTAGACACTAACTAGTTCCCATAGCCTCCTTAGGGAAATTTTATAGATTAGTTCCCCCTACTTCCTATTGCATTCATGTGATTCTGATCTTTTTTATGCTGAATTTAGGAAACATTTAATGTTTGGTGGAAAACAAGTGTTAACCTACTGAACACTGCTGATTTTGAATTACTAATTGAAGGCTAAAATATTTTATTATAAATATTATAATTAAGAGTGAAAAAAATATAAGTGGTATAAGGGAACATGCACAAAGAGTTAATCAGTGAAGCAAAATATTAACATTCACATTTGATTTTTCATTATGGAGGCAGACTTCTAAATCATTTAGAAATTCAGAAAATATTAGTTTGGATTCTTACTTCAGAGAAGGAATGAAATTCATAATAGGAAACCGTCAATTATTCCTTCTGATTCACTAATTTGTTTGAAGAAAATTATACCCAAATAATTTTGAAGGGTTTCATGTCAAAGGAAGTAACAACTGAGAATATAAATTTGTGGGCTTAGGACTCTTTATGGTCTGGTTTGGCCCAGTACTAGGACTAATGGTGCAGGGGGACCCACAGACCCACACCCCAGGAAAAGGGAAGGGGCAGGGAGATGGGCCTAAAAACAAAACAGTGGCAATGATCTGAGGAGGAAAGCTAATTTACTAAATACAATATCGGAATGCAAGATAACACAATATAATACAGTACAATTGGAATTGAGGCTAATAAATCTAATAGAATGAGAGTGTCCAAAAACCGAAGGCCTTTTACTCTTATGCTAAAGGTGAGACAGCTGGGGAGCACTCACTGCAAAGACGAGCAGAATGAGCGAAAAATGGGGTGTCTGGTAACATGCAAACAGTTTCATCTTTCCCTCTGAATGGAAGACAGAAACAGAACAGTGAACAGTCCTCTGGGATATGTAGTTGTTCTCTTCTGAGACAGGTATGCCTGGGGCTATCAACACTCTATGAAACTGGAGCATTAACTCTTTAACTCCCAGTGCACTACATGATGTTATGATGTGGAATACTGATAACAAAAATCATAAAACCATGACAGCATATTATTCCATGCTAGAAATAGAACTTTTTTGAAATTCTGAGATGCTTTGGATTTATTTTTTTTGAATATTTGAGGTATTTATGTTTTTCTTTACTCTATTTCCTTCTGTTTTTCAAATGACAAAGCCTCAGGGGTCATGCAGGCCTTGACAGATTACCTTGTTCTTTTTAGATAATAGATGAGAATTCATCCTTGTCACACCTCATCTTTAAAAAGAGAAAATGGTACTTGGGAGGCTGAGGTATTTAAAAATTTGGAAAAGGCATTTTCCAGGCATTATATACCTAAAATATACCAAGAGCTGATATTCCAAGAACAGTGGCTTGCGAAGTAGTTGTAAACATATTTTTCTAAAATATCTGTAGTATTTTGCAGTTGCAATACAGTAATTAATATTAGCTTATTTCTGAATTGATTTTAAAATACTCTGAAAGCAATACATAATCCTTTCTTTATTAAGAGCTACGTTTTGCTCAAGGGATTTGGCAGTTCTTGTTTTTCTGTCCTCTGTGCACAGTGTACTTCTGATTCTTCACAGAATTTGAACAAAAGGTGGAATGCTGGCTCTTTTACATCCTGAAAATAATGATGATGAGTATAAGTAATGGCAGATATTTCTGAGGGCTTGCCACAAAGCAGGAGCTACACATAACATGAAGAAGAGAGACCATTCAATATGAGCAGTATGTTAACAGTATTCTGTATTATGCAATGGAACAATAATAAAATTTCACCTGATTTGGCCAGAAATATAGTCTGTGTCAAGCATTTGTTTACTTTCCCCAAGTTCACTTTTGCTGTCAACTATGAGCAAATCAGAACTGCATAAATTCACACACAAACAAACATAGGATATATTGAAAGAGCATGAGGATTTAGCAAGTCTTGACAGCTTTTGGCCAACTCCGTGACTGCCTGTAATTTATGTCTTCATGGAAAATCCTATCACACTGTTTTCATTTTCCCATTTGTTAGCCCCAAATTATACTTGAATTGAACCACTGCCTACTGTAACTGTCTTGAAAATTTCAAAAATAAATATAAATATGTGACTATTCTTATTCAGGAGAGATCTTTCTTTTTAAAACTGGAGGATTAATCCCTGGTGATTAATTAATGCAGGCAGGACTCTCTTTTTAGTCCTGTGAGATTCACCATTTCTCAAGAGAGTAACTTCAGTTTTACATTTCTTAAGAATTTCACATGGGAATGGTAAAACTGAGAAGCTTGGCTCTATTGATATTTTTCTGTGCCTGCACATAACTCTGGTGTATTCTGCCCTTAAAACTTTTTAGCTTTGTGAATGATTTTTTTTTTCCCACC
>PPHD01020687.1:0-13555 GCA_002909625.1 Bambusicola thoracicus | reverse complement strand
GTAGGCAAACCCAGACTGCATATGCTTAGGTGCTTTCAATGTTAATTACTAATTTTGATGTTCTTCTAGACTTCCTTCACAGTGAGGCGTGCTGCTTGTGTTCCTGTCTTAATGGTTGAATGACTGGGGAGGGGCTCCTTTCTACCAATGGTTCACGTTCTAAATCCTCTGCCTAAATCCTATGATTCAAGAGCCTTCTTAGCTGGATGCGTGCCTGTTCAATCAGTCTGTTCGAATCATGAATCTATATCCTTTAGTCCATGGCTCTTCAGCATTTGCAAAGGTTCATCTTTTCTTTTTGAGAGAAGTTCATGTTAAAGCTAATTAAAGATATTGTACTGATTGTCACTTACAACCAAACTGAGTTAGTTTAAACATCAGATGTCATTTTAGTAGTTTTCATTTGTCTCATTTTCTTGCCTGCCTGCCTGTGAATATGTATTTTGTCTGTTCAGTTTGTTTTACTATTTTACATTTTTTTAGATCATTTCCTGATACCTTGTGATCTGCTTGCTACAATCTGTGAGTCACTGCTCTGCAAGTGCGAGTAGCAAGCAGAGGCTGAGCAAAGCTCAGTGAGTGGTCTACTGTCAAAACACTGAGGAGACAGTAGGTTGGGAGCCATTACAGTGGCTTCATGGTCATGCTAGTCTTTTGCTGGTGAGCTTCCATATCTGAGAGCAGGACCAAAGAATATGGCTAAAGAGGTCTAGAACTAATCTGTCCTGAAGTAAGAATGTATGTGTAAAGATTTCCTCTCTTTGCTGCTCATTCTTTTTGGGCACTGTGGAGAGAGGTGTTCTTGGTCACCCTTTACAGCTAATACTGGAACAAGCTTCTCATAGCTGATAGGCATTGTTTGAATCTACTTCTTGGTGAGTTTTTAACAATTGATTCTGAATTATAGTAGAGCTATATGATATTTGATAATAGATCAAATGTAGTCAATATTCCAGGAAGAGGCAATTTCTGCCTTTAATAAAAGATCCCAGAGATGAAACTTGCACTTTTATCTTTTTCTTTTTTTTTTTACTGGCACTATTGAGTCTTTGCTCCCTGACATGTAAATCAGTAGTTCCTCTCATGACCAAAAGAGAAGCAGTGACAGCTTAAGCATAAAGACTTCCTTACATTAGTCTCATATGGGTGCGATGCCACCAAGCAGTGGATGACAACAGGTGAGAGCTCAGCCCCACAAGTATGAATTTTTAAGAATTAATTGTAGGATGCTCCAGTGTTTCTTAAGTTTAACGGTGGGGATGTAAGTAATGATCTGAATTGCAGATAGTAATGGTTCCTTCCTCTATGATTTGGCTTCGCAAGTTCCTTTGATGTAGAACTGTGAGCCTAATTTGCATAACATTACTCCTACTCCTATCAGTGTGTTGATGAGCTATCTTTATTAAATTTTCCACCATTTTGGGATTATTTACATACTTCCTGATTTTGTAATGAGATCCTGTTTCACTACACAGGGAGCCTTCTGATGAACATCTGGTACCTTATGAGTTTTGATACTTATAGCACGGTATTTAAGATTTTGCTGTTGTTACAAATTATTTCTCTCCATCAGACATGACTGCCATTCTTAATTGACATGCAGTGTCTTGTCAAGGAAATGACAAGTGTAGATGATAAAACAAGAAGTAGGATAATTAAGAACAAGTTCAATTGCTGCTTTTGCCCTTCATTAATATGAACATATGGAATATTTCCAAAATTAAAGCATAAAAATCATTTGTTGTATCACAAATTATCTTCTAAGTTACAATATTCACTTTTATGCTGACTTCAGCTTCCTACTCACTTTATTTTCTATAGCAGAACATCTACTGAAAAAAGTTTTACTGCTGAGCACAAGAGTGAAGATCTGTATTTACAGATCCCTTGAATATAAGGAAGATCCAATTTTTGGCCAGGAAGCATGCAGGTTGCTCCAAAAGTAATGCTTCCTATTCATTTCCATGGAAACTGCAGTAGACACAAAGAGCACAGTAACACTATTAGATAGAGCAAATTCTCAGCTACAAAACACAATTTTTCTACATAGTCACCATCATTAGCTGATTCACATTGGATGAACCGATCGAGACACTCTTCATTTTGTGATGTGACAGCTGTGCATGGCTTTCTGGAATGTGGCTTTCACGTCACTGTCGCCCCTGCTGAAATGCATCACTCACTGCCTCATGGTGCTCACACACACTATGTGGTCCCTATCAATGTTCAGCAAGCATCAGTGAATGTCAGTGGGTGCCATTATTTCCAGGTAGAGGAGTTCAAGGACACACCTTTGCTTCATACACACTCCATGTCAGAAACCATTTTGCCAGACTCCCTGTCTGCTGCCATCTGTCACATGGCAGCAAAATGCAAGGGAGAATTGGTGGGAAGGTTCAACTTCTGCTTCCATATCACGAACTTCCGCCTCTGAAGTGGTGGACCAACTTAATAAAACAAGAGTCATTACTTTTGGAGCACCCCTTGTAGGTTAATATTCTTGACATTTCATTAAATTTCATGAGATAAACACTTACCGTTCTTTATGAATTGATATGGCTATAATATTTAATGTTTTTTCATGAAATCATCATGGGACATCACTCACTTTCCAGCTTCTGTGAGACATTTTCCTCTTATTCTCTAGCATTTTTTCTTCTTTGTTTTTGGCAGCAAAGTGAAAGAAGGGGGAAAAATTGCAAAAATAAAATATTTCCTTCAAGATTTATTTCTTAGAATTAGCTCAAGAGTTGGAGTCCTATGTTACCCAAAAGAAATGAAAATTCCTTGGAGCTATTCTATTCTCATCCCATAGATTTATCTCTGGGACTGGAAAAGGGAAGATACCACTGCACCTAGGACTAAGATCTAATACTTGCTAAATTTTGAGGCTCATCAACTAACTGCGAGAACTTCACTTGTGCAATTGGTAGTCTATTCAAAATACACACCCAAGACAAAGACCTTATTCAGCTGCAGACATATACATGCTTTAAAACAAAGATTCTGGACAACTGCATCAAATTGCTGCGAGCATTCATTTCATATACATATATGAAATGAATATATATATATATAAAGTATATATATATATATACTTATCTCAGCAAGGACAAAGTTATGGACCACTTTCTAGCTGGCAAAAATCCATTTTCCTACCTGAAGTAGAAAAAAATAGTTACTTCTGTAACTTCTTATTTCATAGCATTCCAACTTGCCCATCCTTTAACTCAAAATATCCTGATGCCTGTGAATATCTGAAACAGCCTGTTAGCAACGAAGTTCTTCTTGCTGGAAATAATATTCTGAGTTCACTGTGAAATTTAAAGAATCTGATTTTTTTCTGTTTTAAATAGCAGTCCCTTAAAGTAGAGTTTACTGAATAATGCAAGCTATTTGAAGAATTAGGTATGCAGGCTTAAATCAGACATCAAAGAATTACATCACTTACTCGTTCCTAACATGTCTGCTTTGTAATATGTAGAACATGTCCATGTACAAGAATAAAATAAAATGTAAAAAAAAAAGCAAGAATTTTATTTGACTCTCTAAAAGGTACGACCATTTGGCCTATGTGATTCATTTTGACTGGGAATATTTCCTCATTTACCTCTTGCAACACAACTATTAATTTATGATTTCAGAGATAATATGTGGTAAAGCATTACTATTTCAAATCATTTTTGCATATCTTAAAGGTCTGTGGTAGACAGTAGGTTCTCTAGTTAAAAATAAGGCACTATACAAAATTCTGTGATATATTTCAAAATGCAAAGCCTTTTCAATTGTGCTTTAAATTCTTCCAAAATAATGTGAAGAGTTTTGAAGGGTACATGGAGAGGATCGCTTTTTATTTGATGAGTCAAGTTTATAATAAAATGCCTCCAAAGACCAAATAAAAAATATTTGAGATGGCAGAAGGCAGGATATTAATGTATTGATATAATCTGGGTAATAATACAGTATGTTCTCGAGCTTGAAGTTTTAAAGAAACTTTGAGAACTAAAGTGACTGTGTTTATTCAGGTATCAAGAAGTTACAAAGTACATTTTATGGCTTAAATGGTATATTTAAAAATAGGTGATACATGGATGCATATGGTTACTGCATTGTCCTGGTGAAGCTGCAGAGTAAATACACGGACACTGACCCCCCCCCGAGCAAATGTCCCCTACACAGAGTGCTGGGGCATGAAGGGCTCATGCAGCAGCTCCATATCCAACAATGCAGGAGGCAGTGGCACACAGAAAAGTGGAAGATGGCACTCTATGAATGTCTCAGCTGTCCTCAGATGCCATAACAGCCTTTACAGAAGCAGGTAACTTATTTGGTGGCTATGTTGCAATAACAGATAGGAAGGCATAAAACTCCTTAAAGCCATCTGTGCACCCTTCTTACACTCATAGGCCAAGCACAAGTCAGCCACGTTGTGGCTCAGTTCTTTAATGCTAGTTATGTTCCAAAACCCTCCCTGTTTTCACTGTTCTCAAGGGTTAATTCAATAAACAAAACACAATAAAAGCTACTGAAAAGTCTGGAGCAGGAAGGAAGCTGGCTTGCTGCTCCTTAGTTTCCCATGCTGCCACTGTTATAAATCACCATTTTCAACAAGGTGCCTACAGCTGACCTAGAATTTCACTTTCTTTTCTTCTAAGTATATTAAAGAATCAGCCGTAAAAGCATGAGACTTATCATTGGAGGAGGAAGGGACTGAATAGTTTCATTGCTGGTGGGGACATGTTCATGTGAAACCATCATCCATCTTCAGTGATCACTAAAAGATGGAGTGAGAAGCTCATTCTTGGAAACCTGGTTACAAAATTTCATTTAATGTCTATGAGAACAGGAATCTGACTTTTTAATTTACAAGAAAACCTGATGGGCATTTTAAGAACTGCTAATACTTTCTTATATCAACTTTTAAAATTCTTCTTGGCTTTCTTGCTCTATTCTTCTTGCTCTTTCTTGCAACCTGAACTTGTATATAGGAAGGACTTACATCACTTCCCTTACCTCCATATTGCTATGCTTTGCCTGTGTGTTGGTTTTTTTTTCCCTGTACATGCTTCGTATTGTTCAGTTGATTTGCTGAACAGTGAAGCACTTTAAAGACACGTATATTGTACTGAAATATGTTTTTCCATCACCTAATTGCACTGGTCACTCCATGTACGGCGCTAACTCCTGGATTATGGCTCGCATTTAAATGAAAATCAATTAAGACAATAGTTGAAGAACCTTGATTATTTTTAGATGGCTTACTTCATTTTTATGTAGATTTTTCTGAGTTTGAGTATGAATGAAATGTGCGATAATGAAGAAAATGTCACCGACTGGCTAGAACCTTTCAGGGCAGGGAATTATTACAGCTTATATAGTGTTTTTCTTCAACTTGGTGTGAGTACACATGGGCCTGACCTAAGGATGTACATTCTATATGGGGATAATTTTTGAAAGCACTATTTTTCCTCCTAGTCACTGTTTGCAGGACATTTTGGATTGTATTTTAAAAGACAGGAGCTAAATTCATGCTCTTTGTACAAAAAAAAAAAAAAAAAAAAAAAAAAGGGGCTAGTTCCTTTTATTTGGCAGATTTTCATACCATCCAGAAAAACAGGGGCTGCACAGCATTTGAGAGTTAGACCTTTGTTTCGCAGAATCTGATGTGCCTCTGGGACAAGAAGAGAGCCTGTGCAACTGGTTTCTGCGCCCTGGCCGACCTGTTCAGACAAATTAACTTGTTCTGACCAGTTTTGCTCCGTCTGACTGAGGGGAGGCAGAGGGGTGTGGAGAGTCATGGCGCTGCCTCACTTTTCTCTGTGAGTGTTGTTGATTTGTAGCTACTTAATGAATTTTATTTTGCACTCGTGGTGCTCCCCCTCTAATCTGTGCGGCTGCAGAGGCCTCATGCGCTGCAAGCCTTGTTCTTGGGGTAGGTGCAGGCACAAATGACAGCTGCTCCCATCTTCCTTGTAAAGGTTGGTCTCACTAAGACTGGGTGCATATCTGTGGTCTCCTGGCTGTCAGGTGGTGTGGTGCCCATCCTCGGCCTTGCTATGAACACTCATTGCAGAACAGGTACACAGAAGCTGTGGGCTTAGGGCAGGCCCTCCCTATAGCACGGCTAATAGTGCCAGGAGTGCAGGAAACAACACCTGGGGCTACGAGTAGCACCATATGTTTATTTCAAGTATATATGCTACGTGGATACATGTCATGGGATATGTGGATATGGGAGACACAAGTCAAAATATTTGTACCTGGAAGCAGGAAATTACACTCTGAAGTCTGTGTGTCTGTATATATACACACACACACAGATGTCTGTATCTTGTTTTTCAAGCACAGAATACACTGCAGTTCCCTGTGTAGACACAGATACTCAGAACATCTGAAAATCAAACCACTTGAAAGCATGGACTGAAAAGACCGCTGGCAGGCACGGCGATCGTTTTGCATGTGGCTCTTATTTAGACTCACATTTCTGTAAGTCTTGGTTATTTCTGATCCCACCCAGGGTGAGACTGTGCCACCTGGAAGTGAAGCACAGAAGAAACAAGCTCAGCCTCTTGCACTCTCAGCTTAGGCAAGACATGGAGTTGTACAGAGAAGCTGACATTTACTTGCAGCTGTTGGCAGCGCTGCCTCTAGCTTACCACTCCACTAGTGAGCAGGCAGATTCATGTTATCTGTTTCCAGCCATGGACCATGGGCCCGCAGCAAACTTACCCTTCAGAGCCTTGTGTGCACGGCTGCTCTCTGCATGCTCAGTGTGAGGTCTCCTAGCTTCTTGCTCTGCGTGAGGGTGAGTTAACGCTCTCTGAAATGTGGGCTCAGTGATCACAGTGTGCTGGCAGCAGAGCAACAGGAGGCCTTGCTTGCGTCCACAAAGGTCTCTTTGTAGGGCCCATGGCTGTGGGCGTACAGCAGCTCAGGAATACACAGCCTGTCATTAGCAATTATCCAGGTGTCGTAACCAAAGTTCTGTCACAACACCTACAGTCCCAAAATGCAGTGTGTTTCTGTTGTGCAGCTCATTCTCGTTGTTTTATTACTGCGCTGTGTCCTTTGCAACAATCTGGCTAATTAGAGGTTCTGTACACACCACTACATGTAACAGACATACAAAGTTCCCTAAATGTTATTAAATGCTGGAAGGATGTGAAAGAGCAACAGAATAAATGAAAACCAAACAAACATACCCAGTGTATTCATGGTGAGACCTGTGGAGAACTGTGTGCGTTCCCTATTGTTTAAGGAGTCCTTTTTGAATCACAGAGACATCAATTTAGAGTCTCAGAGCTCTTCACAAACCACTTCTGAATAGAGAGTGCTGAACGGCCACTGGTGCTATTTTCAGTTTTTTCTCTTTTTCAGCAGTTGTTTAAAAGAAGAGATTTATTCATTTATTCAGTTAAATTCACTGGGAATGGCTGTGCTGGAGAAGGGACTGAAAGCTCCAATTCACTTTAATTTGTCTGTTTGCTTACACTCTGTGTTGGAATGCAGCAGCAAACAGCCAAAAGTTTCTTATTCATGAACGCACTCTTTGAACAAGGACATCTGAAAATAGACATTTAGTTCTGTAACCACGAATGTAAGTTTTGATTCCTGCAAAAAAATGAAGCAACGAACAACACAGAATTAAGCTCTGTGTGGGACTTGGTGAGGCAGAAAGTGGAAATGTAAAGTCCTGTAGCCCATGCCACTGAAGCTCTGGCTCCTCTTTCACACTGGGGCTCTGCTTAGAGCTTGGTGTTGAGATAAACTATCACAGTGGACACTTACTAAGCAAGTACAAAATCTCACTGAACTCGTGCAGGGCTGGTGCTTAAATGAAGTTTTGATTCAGGCCATGAGAGAATGGGTAAACCAAATAAACAAACAAGAGAAGTAAGAAAACAGGTGAGATCAAACACTCAGCACAAAGCTTCAGTAGTTAACACACCTAATGATGCTGGCTATGACTGTAGGCAGAGATGACGGAAATACTTCCCTGATTCAGCAAGGCAAAACTTTACACACAAACACAATGCATAAACAAAACCCAGATAAACCCCAGAGTCTAGTTCATAGGTCTGGGATACCACCAGTCCTCTCCACCTAAAAGTCCCCAGATGGTCCTGGCAATGCACTGGGTGTTGTCTCTGTTTGCAAGGCTCAAGGTTCTGTAGCTGCCATACAAACCTCCTCAGCTCAAGCCGGTCCCTAAAGCCAAGACTTTGCTGTGTGGCAAGCCACTTATTGCAACTCTGGGGCAAAACTGCTCATCCTCAGCTGAGTCAATACCTGCAATGTTCAGGGCATAACAAGCTAGCTAAGCCCTACATGGTGGATGTTTAGGGGGCTCCTTCTGGCCCCAGAAACAATGATCACAAATTGCCCCAGCTGCACATGGAGTTGCGTAAGTTCATGGATTAACCACCATCATTACATGTTTTTCTCCCCCCCCCGCCACTTTTTTTTTTCCTAAGGGTATGATTTACAAAGCAATGACAGCTTACTAAAGGGATTTAAGAATGTGGCTTTTTTAGTCAGCATGTGTTGTATGATAGATCTCAAGTTTTATCTATCTGTCTGTGTCTCTCTATCTATCTAACCAGTTATCTATTGTAAAATTCTAGTTTTGTTTTGTTCCCTTTTTGTGAGCAAAGAAAATGAGTTATATTTGCTGTATGACATACAAGTATGTGGTCATCATATTTGAAACATAATTCTCTGAATAATGGCATAAGATATCCTGTTAAAACCAGTAATTAAAAACTGAAGTATAATTACAAAAGCAAGATACCTGATGTGATGTGTGTCTGTCTAATTTAATAGTTTAAAGAAATAAGAGTTTTCTTAGTCGTGCTTAATCATGCTAACAATAGTCTGCTATCTGTGGAATTACTGTCCCACAAGAATTTTTCTCTGGATGTTAAAATAAAAGCCTTCTTGTACATATATGAAATATTTGTTGTTGTATAAGGGCATAATCGTTTCCTAAACATGCAAATTAAATAACCACTTCAGCCTCAACTAATGTACAGAGAAGGTGGGACACAAAGTGCCTTTGTACCTGTGTGTCCCCCTGATGTGACAGAATCTCCATACAGCATTGCTAGTATTAAAAAAAATCTGCTGTATTTCTCTGCATCCTGGAAGCCAGCAAAGCCAAATGAATGAGCTATGTCATTCTGAAAGCCACTCTTTATCAGAAACATCTCCTGTATTTTTGAGCATGTGAATAAACTACAAGGGTTTAATTACTTAATTCAAACTTTTTTGAGTAAAACTTTTTTTTTTTTTTCATATTTTTCCCATGGGTATTCACAACAGATATTTTTGTTCCCTCACTGCTGAGCTGACTCTAACGTATCTAAGTGTATCTAACGTATCTAGTGAGGGCATTTATTCTGATCCTTTTTTTTTCCCTCAGCACTACTGAGTGCTTACAGCCCACAGCCACCACCTCTGCTCCCCATTCTGCTCCCAGGATGTGCCAGCCTCCTGTGGAGCCATGCGCTGCACTGAATGAATGCATTTCTTCATGCTACAAGCAGCCTTGTCCACACTTTCATGGTCCTCAGGAGCAAACAGAGAGAACAGTAGAGGCACAGACTTTGGAAACCAGTTCCACAAAACAACAGCCCCATCCAACCTGAGCTTGTGCACCTCCAGGAATGGGACATCCACAACCTCTCTGGGCAGCTGTACCAGGGCCTCATCAGATGAGTGCCTCACTCATTTTCTGTCTTCTCTCTCAACAACTGTGGTAACTTTGCGCTTACATAAAACTGGGTTCCAAACATAAAATGAGTATAAAATCCAAATTCAATAAAACAAAAATATAACCGATAACTCATACATTCAGTAATTAAATCCTTCTAGCATTAAAATGCTGCTGTTATCTGCTCAGAAATCATCTTTTGGTCTTAGTGTCAACTTCAAAGGTCACTATCTGTGAGATGCCTGGTAAAGTAATTTGAAAATGCAGCATTTTCTGAATGTCTGCTTCCAAGCCCATGAAGAATCACAAAAGGATGAGAGTGAGGTTACTCAGCTACACACAGACTGACAAACCCACTTGATGATTTGCCACAGGCCAGCCTGAGTTAATTACATCTATGGAAAGGTGTACCACTCCTGATATACGAGGGCAGAACACATACACTTAAATCATGATTAACACAGGTGCAAAGGCAGCATTTCTTGAAGGCAGAGTGAGACCAAGCAGATGATATGAATTCCTTCAGAATTAGCTTATTCACCTTCATATGATGATACACTGAATTTTAACAGAATAAATTTTTGAGGCTTGCTATATTGTCGAACAATGAAAGATACTTGAAGACAGCAGAAGAAAGAAAATATGGCACAGAAAATCACAGTTTTCTCATTTTTACCCTACCTTGGTAATTGAGTGAGAAATAAGCTCAGTAAAATGTCTATTCTTTTGAACAGTGGGACAACACATTTGGTGGTAAAAAAGGGTAATCAATTATGTCACTGACATAAATGAATTAAAGAAGTCATCATCAAGTGTAAAGACCATAATTTATGACTGCTCGGAATTCTGCAGTGCTTTTAAATAGGTAACAGCAGGTACTGGCAGACAGACAGCATCAGAGGGGGCAGAGAGTAAGAAGATGGCTGCAAGTGGGAAGGGAGATGTGGCTGTCCAGAAGTCTTAAATAAAAGCAGCTTGCCAAGGAGAAGTGAAAACGGAGGTGACTTTCACATTTTATGGTCTTTAGAGAAAAGAGTTGAAGTGTGGCAGTTCCTTGGTACAGCCAGGAGTATTTTAACTTTGACAAAAATGCTGCAACATTATGAAGTTGAAAGATGAAATATTTTATACAGGCGGGATTCTCTTTATTTGTTGTTGTTTTTAAAAATATACCATACAAGTTGCTAAAACTACTGTTGTGATGTGACAGATAAGGATGTGACCCAGCTCTGAAGATAATACAGTTCCTTTTCTTCAGAAATGTGGAGTTTCCCAGGACATCCCACTTGAGTTCAGGAAGGCCATACACTCACCACGGCCTCAGAATGTCTGAAGAATGTCTGAAGCAGCCTAAGCTGACAAAAGTCAGTTTCTCAGTGTGAATCATTGACCTTCAGATGAATCATTTAAAGTTTGTGGCTTAAAAAAGTCCACTGGAAAAAAATGTAACTTCCAGGGTCTAGACCACTGTGTTTTCTAAGTTTCATTTTGCTACTTAACACCTTTTGCAGCAAGTCACAGTATGATATCCATTGGTAGCTTAAATTGTCTTGTACATCAGCCTGAGACAGAGTTCATGGTCCAATATTCTTGTTAGGCAAATGTTTCCAGAGCAGTAGTAAGTGCTGATGTGAATGGCAGGTGTGGTTTTCTCAGTATTTCACTGCACTGTTTTTCTCTCTGAACTAGAAATACATGTATTTTTCTCTTCCTTTTTTATGTATTTGACCAATGATCAGAAATTGCAAATTGACTGAAAGAAAATCTAACTACAGATATTTCAGTCAACTTTCTTTTTCCTTACTTTGTCATACTCTTAGTCTTCTT
The DNA here is from genome assembly GCA_002909625.1 of Bambusicola thoracicus. NCBI lineage: Eukaryota > Metazoa > Chordata > Aves > Galliformes > Phasianidae > Bambusicola > Bambusicola thoracicus. Next base: position 2,016 of record PPHD01020687.1, on the reverse strand, counting down.
CCAAAGAAATCAGTCTACTACCAAGGCATGTATCTGGAATCCAAGTGACCACCGACTGTTCTTGTGGCACCTTATATGCTTCAAAACAAGCATTGAAAATGGTCCTCTTTCTTTCATTGTGAAGGAATTTCTTTCTGTTTGTAATTTCCTGCCATGAAAGATTTCATGCAGATAATGGTTTTCAAAGAATGCAATCACTTACGCAATTTAAGACAATAGCTTAGTGCTTTTGTTTCCTGCCTCAGCCAAAGAAAAATAAGGAAAGCTCAACAGAAGCCTGGCAAATTTTTGACTGTTTTATCCTTTTGCTGCTATGAAACATAAATAATCAGATACGCTAGAATATAAATTGTATTAATACTGTCAAAGTAACATTATTATTTATTGAGGTACTCAATCTATCATGCTGCAGATTTTCATATTTTAAGTGGAAGCTCAGAAGACATGAGAACACAGGATGGGACTTTATTAAGGGGTAGGATTTTTGAGAATGGTGCTTCTGGTCAGATTAACACACAGAACTACATTATAGGCTTCAAAATAATGCTGTTTTGTTGTATTATTCTGCATGTTACGAACACGAAAATCAGGTTTATAATTGTATTGTCAAAGTAAGTATTGTCAGCTTAATAAATGTACTACGTAATGTTATGAAAATAGCAACATTTTCATATTTTATACAACGAAATATAACATTAAAAATGATTTTCTGTATGAAAATACAGCAATATTTATTAGCCCGAGGTGGTTTTGTATTCAAAGCCCATGTTACCTTCACTTGAAGATTTTGCTACTCAGTGAATAATTTTGTCTGTGTACCGAGAGGGCAGGTGAATACCTGGAAAATCAAAGAGAATTATGAAATGTGATTGCCCGTGGAATTCCAGTTCTGCATCAGTGTCTCATGTGAGCTGCTTGTCAGTTCTGCAGCCTTCAACACTTCAATAGTATTCAAGAACTTTAGGTAGCAAACTGTGGCCTGTAAACACTTTGTATGAAATGTTAATATAATTAAACATCTACAGTTTATCCTATGGTTCTATCCTGTGAACATTGAACACAGTGTTTAATTGAGTGGAGTGTTTTATTGCGATGATAGTCATTTATTAAACATACACTGACATTACGAATGTGTATCTGTATTCCAGACAAACAGTAGGATCTTAGTTAGTTAAAAATAAGGAACAAATATTATACTTGCCAAGACTCAGATGGACTTGAAATTCATCACCATCAAGTGTACTGTCCTACACTTGGGCTGGGACAATCCCGAGCTAAGATAGGGGCTGGGCAGAGAATGGACTGAAAGCAGACCTGAGAAGCACATTGAGAGTGTTGATTGATGGAAACTCAATCAATTCAATATGAGCCAGCACTGTGCACTTGCAGCCCAGAAAGGCAACCTTATCACAGAATCACACAGTCACAGGATGGCCCGGGTTGGAAGGGACCTCGAGGATCATCATGCTCCAATAACCCCGCCACCGGCAGGGCCACCAGCCTCCACATTTAATACTAGACCGGGCTGCCCAGGGGCCCATCCAACCTGGTCTTGAACACTTCCAGGAATGGGGCATCCACAACCTCTCTGGGCAGCCTGTTCCAGCACCTCACCACTCTCTTGGTAAAGAACTTCCCCCTGACCGCCAACCTACATCTTCCCTCCTTCAACTTAAAACCATTTTTCTTTGTCCTGCCTTTACTTACCCTTGTAAAGAGTTGACTCCCCTCCTGTTTATAGGCTCCCTAGGTACTGAAAGGCTGCAATCAGGTCACCCCACAGCCTTCTTTTCTCCAGGCTGAAGAAGCCCAGCTCCCTCAGCCTGCCTTCATAGGGGAGGTGCTCCAGCCCACTGATCATCTTTGTGGCCCTCCTCTGGACCCTCGCCAACAGCTCCCTGTCTTTCTTGTATTAGGGGCTCCTGACCTGGATGCAGTACTCCACATGAGGCCTCACAAGGGCAGAGTAGAGAGGGACAATCACCTCCCTGTCCCTGCTGGCCACCCGTCTTCTGA
>PPHD01020685.1:0-13555 GCA_002909625.1 Bambusicola thoracicus | reverse complement strand
TCTGTACCATATTACTGATTCCCTGGAGCAAGGTATAAAAGAATAAAAGGTAAAGTGCAAGCAGTGTTTTCCTCAGTAAACGTATAGAAGGGATAAATAGATTTTACCACATGTCAGTCAGAGTCCAGCAAGCCTTCCGCTCAACTCAGCTGAGATAGCACCTGGAGTAAAATACCCCATAAGATTTCTTCTGTCTGTGTACTGGCTGAACCCTAGCAATTCTGCTAACGTTGCGTAAATGTGAAGTTGTGGCAACACTAGCAAGTTTCTTCAGTGTCTGTCAGTGGGAAACACTAGGTGGCAGCAAGGAGTTTCTGGAAATTCCCCTCCCTGTGTGACAGGTGGGCACAGACAGCAGACAAATCTGCTTTGGTGTCGTAATGGCACTTCTAAAGATATGCTTTTATCCTCTTTTGTGATGGGTCTGTGGAAAGGATTTCCATGTACAATTGGTCGGGCAGCATTTGCAGTTCACATCAATAGTAGGACAGCGTTTGCTTCTTCAGCTTGCATTTAAGCATGCCATGACTGTAATTGCATAGTAGCTACATATTCTGCACGTCTCCATGATACATTTATTCCTAGATCTACTGATAAACCTGTTGTAATCTAGAGCATTGTAATCTAGAGCACAAACCATCTTGGTCACAGTCCCATTAAACTGTGTTCAAAAGGGTACTGTCAGGTGCAGTAGGATCAGGAGAAAGACCATGTTGCCCAGCAGCTCACTTACTTGTGAGGCCGAAGCTCCAGGTGTAAATGGGATTTTTTTCTGTCTCCTGCTCTGCAGTGATTAGGTCTGGGCTTTGATGGCTCTCCAGGAATTTGAAGCTGATTTGCTGCCATTTATTTCTTGTGTTCCCCTACACACAGGATCCAATTACAGCTGACAAGCACTGTGTATTACAGGAGATCAACACTGAATTGCCACTGGAGACTTTAAACACTTTTTCTGCTGAAGTGTAACTTTTGTGGGCTGTTCAGGCCAGAAGAAATAAGAGCTTGTCAGATACAGATCTTTGGGGAGAGAAAAGTGAACAGAAGAGATGTATGTAGGCTGGGGGCTTATACTTTGTAATTGCAAAGATCAGATCCAACAGGCTTTAATTGGGAACACACAGGAACTGGAACACACAGTTAAAAGAAAAACAAGAGATTATGAAATTAATTTAGTCCAAACAAAACAGTAATTTCTGTCTGTGTCTTAATTTGCATTTAGTAATTCCCAGAAGACAGCACAAACTTCCAGTGAAAATACCTCCATTTGAAGTAGCACTTTTTAGTAGCTGTGGGATCTGCAAGCACAGAAACTTGGCTTAAGCACATTAAGCTTTTATGAACCACCCAGGTAAAAGCCTTGGGGACAGGAGGCAGGCTGGGAGCAGCCTCGCTTTTCTCCATATACCATATGGCAGTTCGTGCTGAGTTAGCTGTGCACCATGCGGGGGTCACGCAGCCCTTCTCTTCTAGCCAGAGCAGTGGAGGTAAAGGGCAGGGAGCAGCACTTCTCCNAGCCCTTCTCTTCTAGCCAGAGCAGTGGAGGTAAAGGGCAGGGAGCAGCACTTCTCCAGGCAGATGAGTTTGTGGAGCATGTGGGTTACACTGCGGATGGTCCTCTGAAGTCTCTCTCTGGTTTTTTTTTTTCCCTCAGAGGTGTTTGATTTGCACTTCTCATTTGCAGGAGTGAATAAATAAAGCATTTGCTTGGAAAGCTCTTTGAGTCTTTCCTCGCAGTTGCCTTGTAAAGTTAACTGAGCAGATTTCTGANAGGCAGATGAGTTTGTGGAGCATGTGGGTTACACTGCGGATGGTCCTCTGAAGTCTCTCTCTGGTTTTTTTTTTTCCCTCAGAGGTGTTTGATTTGCACTTCTCATTTGCAGGAGTGAATAAATAAAGCATTTGCTTGGAAAGCTCTTTGAGTCTTTCCTCGCAGTTGCCTTGTAAAGTTAACTGAGCAGATTTCTGAGCAGGAGCACTCTGCTGTATATCCACACATTTGGGTGAAAATCACTCAGTGAGGTTTAGTACCACTTGGGGCATTTCTGTTGGTACACTTCTAGTGTACTTTGTGAAACTAATGTATTTTGTTGGGAGAAAAAACTGTAATTTGCAACATGTATGAAATTGTTACGCATTTGCTTTTACTGATGCAGATTTCTAAATTGTTTTAAATCAAAGAATGAAGTTTTGGGAAAAGATGAATTGTACAATTTCCCCAGTTGAAAAGGACAGTTGAAAAGGCTAACAGAGCCCAACTCCCAGCTCCACACAGCACCACCCAAAAATCAGACACAATGTCTGAGAGCGGTGTCCAGATGCTCCCTGAGCTCTGGCAGCAGGGCTGTGCCCACCACCCTCAAGGGCAGGCCCTGTCCCTAACCCCCAGCTGCCCCTCCCCTGACAGGGCTCCACGCCGTCCCCACAGAGCAGAGCTCAGCACTGCCCTCCTCTCCCTGTGAGGAGCTGCAGCTGCCGTGAGGCCTCCCCTCAGCTCCTCTGCTCTGGGCTGAACAAACCCAGAGGCCTAAGCACTCCTCACACACCTTGTCCTCCAGACTCCCTATCTACACAGGCCTCCCTTGGATGCTCTAATAGTTTTACATCCATTTTGTGCTGTGGCACCCAGACTGTACCCAGTGTAGTAGATGAAGTCGCACAGTGCAGAGCAGAGGGGATAGACCCTCCCCTCGTCCGGTGGCAGCACTGGGCCTGCTGCCCAGCCAGGTTGGCCCTCCTGGTGCCAGGGCACACTGCTGGCTCACGTACAAATCACTGTCAGCCAGAGCCCCCATCCCTTTCATCAGGGCTGCTCTCCAGCCTCTCATCCCCCCAGTCTGTAAATGTAGTCAGGGTTGTGCCTTCTTAGGTGCAGAATCCAGCACTGCTCCTGTTACATTAATTGCATGCAGTCGGTGATTGCCCAGCTCTCCACTTTGTCTAGATCTTTCTGCAAGGGCTCTCTACCCTCAGTGGAGTCAACAGCTCTTCTAACTTGATTATCGTCAGCAGAGTTGCTCAAAACACCTTCTAGTCCTACATCTGAGTATGGTAGTTCATATGATATATGAAGCCATTAAAGAGAACTAGCCCTAAAATGGAGCCATGTGGAATCCTGCTAATGACCGGCTGCCTGTCAGGTGTAACCCCATTTATTGTAACTCTTTGGGACTGACCCATCAGCCAATTGCTCGCCCATTGCGTTATGTTTATGAAGAATCTCACAATACACAGAGACACTGATTAGCTTTAAAAAGTTACCATTAAGTACTGTAAAACTTTCTCACCATTTTTAAGGCCATGGGACTGAAGCATTTCACAGACAGTGTTTTCACAGCACCAACTGCAGAGGGATCTCTTTCCCAGGGCATTGGTGTGACCAGTGCACCACATACCTTATCCCAGTCTTCCTTGGCATCGTGACCCCAGGCATGCAGGGCTCTGACTGCAGTAACCATCTCAAGCCTGGACAATGCTTTGCTAGGCTCATGTGAAACAGAACTGTTGACTTTCTCTTCAAGCATGTGCCTCATTTACTGTGGTAAATTGCAATGGAAAGTAATATGGTTAAAATTGCTTCTTATGAATTGTCAGACTGTCAAAATCTTTGTTTTAATTGAAGCCGAAGAGATTGCAATGGAGTGACCACAGAGCCTCTCTGCCCTCCCAAGCAAGTGCCCCACTGCCACAGCTGTCAGATAAAGGCAATTATTTCCTTAGTATTAGATGTTACCACATGGGAATTTACTTCAGTATTTCAGAATGCTCCATCAAGCTGCAGCCAAAATCTTTCAGTAAGAAAAAAGCACCGGGATCATTAATTGGGTTAACACTCCATCAACCTCGCATTTGTTAATGGGCATGTTTAGGACATGAGGGGAATCTCATCTGGGGAAATGTCATCCAGGCTACAACAAGGGCTTACACTGCAGCGTGCCTTCATGAATTACAGCCCCTGCATCTGCACTGTGGCTCGGGATGAGGAGCTGTGGTACAGAAGGCATTGCTCGCACTTCCCTCTCAGAGCACATCGGTAATGCAGGCATGTATCAATTCACAAGCCCAGATTTTTTAGATACAGTAGGAACACTTGCTTTACATGAACCGTCCTTAATTCTGTCATTTTTCTGTTTATATTGAACTACTCATGTCACGCACAACTCTACCTGAGGTAAAATTTCATCCTGATTGAGGTAGTGACTTTCTAGCGTGCTTCTATCATAGACACTGAAAAGCAGAGTTGTGTTTTTTGGAGGGAAGGATGTCACTGATCTCAAACATGGCCTTTTTCCTTCCACAACATTTCCAGATTTGTTTTGAGTATTGTAGCTTTTAGTTGTCTTTGAAATCAGTCCAGGTGGGAAGCTGAGGAACGCTGCCCTGTAAAGGCTGTAGGATGCTGCAAGCTGCAACCACACCAGTGGGGGCCGGACCACAGCTACTGCTTGGTACATCTCAGTGAGTTTGATTTGCACCCTCCTCTAGAAAAAAAAAAAAAGTCAAGCACAAAGCAACACTGGCACTGATGTTCTAGGATATGATGTGATTTTGAAAGGGGAAGAGCTATTGTCTTAGTTTTCCGTAAGTATTCCATATCATGACATTATGCAATGAGCTGATGGAACTGTGACAGCTGCTAAGAGAGGTCTGCAGTCCCCAGGTCCTTCCCTCGTGGTTTCAGGGAGGGAGACACAAAGTGATGTGGTGATGTGAAGGATGTTCTTTTTTGCTCCACACCGCTGAGCTTGCAGCATGTGGTGAGGAGACCCTCCCCTTCCCATTTGTTTGATTTGTAACTCCTGATTCCTTTTATATTGTATTATCTCACATTCCTTTACCATTTTCAGTAAAATGCTTTCTCTGGTGGGGACACCCATCCGGTGCTTGTACACAGTGTGGCGCAATTTGAGCATTAAAAACTACACTCCAGAGGGAAGTAATTTTACTTCCTCCACTGCCTTCCCAGGGAATCTGTCAATGGGACAAGAGATGTTTAAATAGGTTTTCAATTCTTCCTCCTCTCACATTGTTTTCCTTTCTTCTTGGATTTTTTTTTACATTTCTGGAATGTCCAAACTGGCCTAATCATATTGTCATGTTCCCTGAATGTGCTTCCCATTATCGTTCTTGGTTGGGGATCTGCCCTGGAGCTGGGTAATATTGAGTGGCAGGGGGTATGGAGGGATTTGGGAGAAAGTCATTCTCCATTCTTCTTCCTGCAGAGCACTCATACGGTTCATCGCTAATAGACACATTGACAAAAAAACCAACAATAAACCAATGCAGAGTGACTAAAATGCAGATATTTCAGTGGAATTTTAAAGCTAAATGTTTTGTTAAAGTTTCTGTACTTGAAATTGTCAAAAAGCTCACCAGTGAATGAGATTATAATGAAATGTTGCTCTTGTTGTTATAGTAACTAACTTCTAAAACTGCTGTGCAGGTTGACAAATTGCACGGCGCAGTTTTGGTTAGGCTTTTCTATAGTTTTCCATCATTCTACTTTTGAGGAATTTTAAACAGCTGGCAGTAGTGTCGTTGTTAAGATTATTATGCTTGTCTCAAGCCTGTGGCTATACCTTTATTTCAATCCATTGAGTAATATGTATTTTTCGGGCTGTGTTAATTTCATTTCTACATTATCAACTGTTTCAGTAATTAGCAAGTGGCCGTGCCAACATTTTCCCAGCTTCTTACCTGTTCTCTGCTGTTGCCAGATTAATTGATGCAGTAATATTGCATGTACACACTCGAGAGCTGTGTATTCTAACAAGCTCAGCTCTCTCCTGTGCCGTCTTTGTTGTGCAGCAGCAAAAAAATTTTGGTGATATCAGCATGTGCTTAGAAATGTGACTGCAGTGTACATGGGCAAGTTCCGTAGGGCTCCACATAGGTGGCATGCAGCAGCAGGAACCTGGTGTTGACAGCTCACCTGACCCCGTCAGTCCTGCTCCCGCTGCAGAGCCCCACCAAAATGCACCGCTGAGCTGACGGTGGGTGAACATAAAAGCTGTTTCATATCTGGTGACATTGGGTCAGCTCTGGTGACCAGCACGTCACAGCCTATAGTACACACTGCAGTGACCCTGGGCTGAGTTCTGCTTTGGTGCGTTTCAATCATATTGAAGTTTTCCTGTGCATTGGGAAGGTCCTGTCTAAGAGCTGTCCCAGAATGGAATTTGTATGTCTGCTCAGAGTCACAAAGTAATGTGGGGCAAGGCAGGAGGGAGCAGGGATGGGATTTTCTGTGTTCACCTGTCTTGTCTCACCGTGAAGGAAGACCAGCAGGTTGTGATGATGTGGTGAGCTCTTTTATGTTATTCCAAGGATGTGACTCGGTCTGAGATCCCACAAGTGAGAACAGATCAAGCACAGACCTCTGACACTTCCTGCACCCTATGATGCAGCTATAAAACTGTTACCTCCCAGGAGAGATGGAGTTTTCCTTCTGACATAGTGACAAGGAAAAGTTTTCTTCCCAGGGCAGTGCTGTTCACATTTGCTTATGCCAGTGAGTAAATTGTGGTGTCATGAATGCAGCTTCAGGTAGTTGCAATGCTTTTGTCTCGCAGCACAGGAAGATAAATTACCAACGCTTTCACCACATACAGCGCTTTTACCAGCTGTGCTTATGTGCCCCTTTTCCCTTAGAAAAGAATGATTTTCAGATATGCATAGGTTGTGCATTTATTTTACATATAATGAAAATGAGAGGATAAGCTGGCTGGGAGTGAAACCAGAATTTAGATTGGCTCTTTATAAGGCGACATTTCCTAAAGAGACTTTTCCCCCACTCCGTGCATTACAGGGATTTTAAATCTTTGTCGACTTCTGGAAGCACAGCTCCTGAAGGACAAAGGATGATATATTCTTAGTGACTGTGAAAAGCATAGTAGTTTTAAAGACAATAAACGCAAGGTCATATTAGGGCAAAACAGTTAATTACCCACTTCATTATTGTCAAGGTTAATACAGTATTTGAGCGCAGAAGCTGTTTTTCATCTGCTCTTGGATACAAGGCAAGACAGCGGTTCTTGCAGACAGATCCATTATAGCTTATCGCTGCAGGACAGACCGCTCCAGCAGCACCATGAAGGATGTCTACTGTCAGCGGTATCCGGAGCAAACGCCAGACCTGTCTGGAGAGCAATGGAAATGAAATGAGAGCTACAGCTTCGGAGTAGCGCGCTTTAATTCACAGAGATTGCATCCCATTGATTTTAATGTATGATGGTAATAGCATAAAATTCTCCAGCACTCTCTCATCTGTTCTAACATCGATCCATCCTAAATTGCACGGCGCTTTGAAAAACGTCCTTTAATGAACACGGGGTATTGACTATAACAAATCCCATCTTTCTGTAGTAGAACCCAGTTAAGGCTGCACCTGATGTAGGGTTTGATTTCTGTTCTTCATGCATGCCTGGGCACTGTACAGGTTTCCATTACACGATCTCAATAGACACAAACAAAGATCTCATAAGTCTTTGATCAACCTTTGTGAATATTGCACTGCTTGTGACTGGCTGCTTCGCCTGCAGCAACTTCTGAATTCCTTCTTTGTGTGCAAATAGAAGTTGTCTCTTCCACTTGATAAAGCCTATAAAATTGGGAAAATGAATCATTAAGTTCCTGGTATTACTTACGAGGCAAACTGTGTTTGTATCCTTTTTTTTCTTCTTGGTTGGGTTTTCTTTCAGGGATTTTGTTTTGCTTTTTAAGCTCTTTTGGGGTTGTTTTTTTTTGCTTTGCAAGAACTAGAATTTTCCATCTTTTGTAGCTCCTGCTGTTATGTTTCAGTCCCGAGGAGCCTTTCCCCGTGCACACAGCCTGCCACTGCAGTAACCGTGCTGAGTTCCCCAGCCGAGAATGCCACGTCAGCATTTGGGTGTTCCCCGGTCCTCCCACATGCCTTTGTACCTGGCTACCTGTGGTTAACATTAGGCTTTCAGGTGGGAAATTCGGGCCATAGTTAGGGCAGTTTTCAGTCTGGCTTACTTCTGCAAATCCTGCACTTCAGGGGAAAACTGCATGGTGCTGGTGAGCCCCCAGTGTACATCTCCTCTGTAATAAATGACTTCAGGAGGAGTTAACTTTGCCTAATTAAGTATTGTTCTCTAGAAACAGCTCCTTTGATTTTGTCATTTTTGGTGCTCTGTGGGCATCTTTACAGAGCACTTTATTATTTTTATAGAATAATGCCTGCTTTGGGATTTTAATTTGGTTTTTTAAGCCTACTAAATTATGAAGAATTAACTGCGCCCACCAGGGAGGCACTGTGTGTCAGAGCTGTGTGTAAGCATCACAAGTGCTATTGGGTAGCTGCAGTGCTAGATGTTTTCTTAATACAATAAAACTAAAAGTCAAGCTCTAGCAGGCTGTCTGGTTAAGCAATAGGGGCATCTCAACAAGATGTATTTTCTGTCATATAAGGGAAATGCTAAATTTAAAAACAAACCAAAGCAAATAAGCGTACTGATGATGATGACATAACAACAATAATAATAATGTAATAATAATAGCACTGACTATTCCACCTTAATATCATACTTTCTCCTTTTTTTTCCCTCACAACAAATGGCTTTCACATGTTAGTTTGCTGTGGTGATGACAGCGGCGTGGCTTTGACAGCAGCAGTGGCAGTGCTTCGCTGACACGGTTGCAGATTTCATGGAGTACCACCAAGGCGTTCTAAGCTAGACTTGCAGTGTTCATCTAGGATAGGTAAATTTTATCCTCCCTTTGCACTGAAGGACTGTGCTTGTATGATGAAACAGTGCCAAGGATTGTCATCAGGTACTGATAATTAAAATTCTGTGCTATTCGGCTGCTCAAGCTCCTCACCTGGGCTAGGGAGCATCCTCCTAAACCAGCCCTGGGCACAGTCAGCACCAGACAGACTTCTCCCCAAGCCACAGATGTTGCTTTCAGGCTGAGAGCATTTGGCCATGCAGAGCCAGGCCAGCACACACAAACCCTCTAAGCCTGAAGGGTTGGTCCCAGCGCTTCTCATTTACTGGTAGAGAGGAGCCCAAAGCAAAGAGAATTCCAGCCATCATTCTTGCAAGTCAGTATTCTCCAGTGGTTGTCTGCAGGCTGGTGGGAGAAAACAGGGGCTTATGAGATCTTAGTCCCCTTCATTGATCAGGATTAGGTAGCATTGAGGTCACAGAGGTAACCAAGGCTTCTTCGTTGATGAAAGCTTCAGTGACAAATGCTCTTTTTGCCATGTTTTTGACAGTTTTACTAATAGTAAGAAAACCTTTTGTTTGTTTGTTTGTAATCCTCACAGGTCAAAACAGTGGCTCTGTCTGCAGAAAATCCTAACCATTGGGTTTTTGTCACTGTTGAATTCCCAAACACATAATCCTTCAACTTCATTCTTCTAAGATATCCTTGCAAGTGGGCTGTGATACCTGTTTGTGATTCTTTCATCACCCAAATCCCTTAAGCAACCACATTTAAAAAACCTTCTTCAAAAGAGCATCTGTTTGGAGGAAAGAGGGGAAGACATCCCTTTCCTTTAACCAGAGAGGCCATTCTGCTCCCAGGGGTTCCCTCTGGCTCGGAGGTCCTTTTGTGTGAGCACAATACAGGTTGCTCCAGGAAACCTCTGCTTTGTGCAGGCTAGTCCCACAGAGATCATTAAATTGGCATTTTTACTCCTTGGCATGCATTTACACTGGGGAAGCGAGATGGCAGTTGGGTATTTCAATCTTGTTTTCAATTATAAGCATTTCATTGTTGAGTGTGCTGTTTTATTATGTGATAATTAAATATGAATGATCATGCATTCATCTTGCCAAAGCGGCTGTAGCCTAACAAAAGCAATTCCTTTCGCCTTGCTGAATGCTTCAGAAGCAAAAGGAGTGATCTATTTGCTGATCCTGATTTTTTTCTGTCCTATTGTTTTAGTATTGCCAGCTTCAAAATAGCAAACCAGGCAAGTAATTACAGACATAAATCAGAGAGGGGATCAATCTGAGGTCAGGATTGCTTTGCCCATAGCCCAGCTTTTCTCAGCTGTCTTTTTCTGAATAACAGAAGTATGTTGCTGTCAATTTAGCGGTGATAGGGCAAAGCAGGAGTTGAAGAGGGATGAGGAGGACGGCCATACTTTTCTCAATAGAGCAAATGTTCTCTGCCCTATCTTCTGATTGCATTGCAGACCTTTCCTATGGAAAAAATTGAGTCCAGGATGCAATACAAACAAAGAGCCACATTGCTTGTGCCGTAGAGCCCTTTCCATGGCTTCCCGTCCCTGCTGCTGGTCATCACGTTTGGGGAAGCCACCTGCTTTGTATGGAAGCATTTGGCTTTAGACCCTGTTGGTGCGCAGACTTGTTTTACAGATGCTCCATCAGCCTTGGGTCAGGCTTACAGAGATGCATTTCTGATACAGCCATGTCTGATAGTGTTGCAGTGGAGGAAGGGCCAGTGGCCAGCCCGGACACAGCATGGTGCACCATTATCAGTGTGCAGCACAGGTAAGCTGCTCACAGAAGAACAGCTCCTTGGGATGACCACAGGGACTCCATTTAAAAACTGAGTTAAATAAGATACAACCTTAGATATTTATCTGAAGTGAATCAGCAAAGAAAGGTTTGTTTCAATAGAGCCGTGCTGATTTATGGCCCCCGTCCTCAATCTGTACATCTTATTCTTGCAGGGCATTTATAAACGTGACGCAGTGCTCAGTGGGAGTCAACTGCTGAATTGGTGCAGTAACTTGTTACAGTCTTCAGATGGTGCTTGCTAAAAATAGTCAAGTTGTCTTGAAGGAGAGCTATAACTAAGTACTGTTTGCTTCCATCCTAACACTAGGACCATTGTTTGGGATAGTTCTGAGTACGGATGGGAAGGGGCAGTGGGCAGTAGGTAGGAGCCGCTGACCTGTGTCTGCAGTGCTCCTGTGTCCTCTTCATCCAGGGCTGGGGGCTTAGGGGAGTTTTACTGTATCAGGATACAAACAGGGCCACCACCACGTGGCATCCATCATGTAGTTGTTTCAAAGCCATGGTTGTGCACAGGGATTTACCAGATGCTGCATATTGTAAGGAGCCATAGGTAAGTGTGATTTTTCATCTTCCCTCTGTGTGTTTCGTGCTAAATTAATAAAGAGGCAGTCCCTGGTGGTAATTCTGGCTCACAGTAGTGCTCTGTGAAAAAAAAACAAAACAAAAAATACGGGACTTGATAAACTACATTACTTTCCAGTCCAGCAGTTTGCTAAAATAGGATGGAGAAGTTGGCACTGAACGATATTTTTACTTTTCTAATACTCTGCAAACCAGAGTCAGCCTACCAGCTTGCCTTGAAGTAGACAACTGAATAATAGCTAATTTAGTCACACCGAGTTCTTAAAACACAAGTAGTGCTCTTAAATGTCTCTGCTGTTCGGTGCAGCATAGCCACATCTTAAATTGAAGCAGTATGTTAAATCTCAGCTTATGGTGGACACTGAATTTGTTCATTTCTGCTGTATTTCAGTATTTGTTCAGTTCCGTTGTATTTTTTGAGGTTTTTTTTTTTTTTTTTTTTTTGTGGCAGCGGGTTCTTGTGAGGTGTGTGCCTGAGGAATGTGATGCATCACCATATGTATTCCTGGGTGAATCACAGACTTCAGTCATTTTGTTGGTCAGATACTAAGTGAAAGTCAGTATTTAACCAAAGCAATTTTTTATTTCCAGACAATTGTTAGAGGAAATAAGCCTCGAAAGGATACTTCAATCAATGGCCTGCTCGAAGAGTTTGACAATATCTCTGTGACTCGATCCAACTCCCTGAGGAAGGAAAGTCCTCCTGCACACCACCAAGGCAATGCAAACCATGTGCCAAGGCACCAGGAGGAAAATGGTTACATCACGTATTCGCAGTACTCCAGCGAGTCAGACACAACAACAGACTATGTCATGGACAAGTATAGAGACAAGACTCTCTATGGGGAAGAGCTAGACAGGTACTACAAAGGAGGCTACGCTGCCAAGCAGAATGGGCACATGATGAAAGTCACTTCCAGGGACATCTATTATTCAGAAATGGCACCCCTGAAATCAGATCTCTCCAGGTTTCTCCCAGATTACCATGCACAAGTGGAGGCGAAGCCCAAACCGCTCGAATATGGAGGTCTAAAGCTGGAGTACCAGAGGATTCCCAGTGGATCCTCACTGGACTACAGAGACCCCTTCTCTTACGCCCTGTCCCGAGCGTCAGTGCAGAGTGAGTGCCCCAAGGAGAGGCTGGAGTACAGCGACGGCGACTGGGGGCACAGCCCAGCCAAGGATGACTATGACAAGCGGCCCAAGTCATCCTACGTGGACCCGGCGAGCCCTCAGCCAACCATGAGGCAGAGGTCCAGGTCGGGCTCTGGTCTACAGGAGCCAGCCATGCCCTATGGAGCAAGTGCATTTAAAGCACACCAGCAGGGACACTCCTACAGCTCCTACACTTACCCTCGCTTGTCTGAAACTGCAGCAGGCATCTCCAAGGTAATGTCGAGGCCCCTGGTGTCGGTACTGCCAGGACAGGGACCCTTCCAAAATGGGAATACAAAAAATTAAGCATGTGCAAAATATTAAGGGCATGGAGCTGTGCTTGGAAACACAGTGGATGGAAGCATGCAACCATGGCTAGGTGGATATAAAACCCCACCCGATTTGCTTGGGTAACAGAAAACAGATGCTGGGGAAAAAGGGTTTAAGATACTTACTCAAAGAACAACTTGGAGACTCCCAACTTCCATGGGTTTTACTTGGGATCTCTGAAAAACACAAGCTCTTTGGCAGTTTCCGTAGTATTAGGAGTTCACATGCTAGTGCAGATGTTGGCAGAGCTGGCAAGTTGGTCTGTGTTTGCATGTCAGGTACTTTTTGTATTTGAGTTGTTGTTGCTGACATCTCTGTGCCAGTTAGAAAAGCGTTCCTGGTTTGCTGAGGAAAGACAGCCACGATCCCATCATGTGAGTCAGGCAGAGGAGCTGCCTGCAGCTCAGCCAGCTCATACCAGCCCACACAGCCACCAGTCTGGCAGGTCTGTGTGTGTACTATGAGATTCATTAACCCTTTTCCATCAATGAGGGAAGGGACTTATCCCTCACCTCTTCATTTTTTAAGCAGTGAAATAAAATGTCTCCTCGCACCCAAGACATTTCAGTAGTTGTTAACAAAAATGAGGGTCAGGATAGAAAAACAACTCCACTGTGATATCTACAAGGAGCTCTTCTGCAGAAGCTGACCCTCTGTGCCTTTTCTAAGTTGCATGAAGAATATTAGCCACACAAGCTATCCTACCCTTCCATACCTCCTTGCAGCCTTGTTCAGCTAAAGGAATCTCTTATCCATCAAGTCACACTGCTCTGACAAAGACCTGCTTAAACATGTAATATTCTGCAAGAGATGGTTTTTCCTCTGGTGTAGATTTCGCTGAATGTTAATGGGTTCCCTTAGCAACAGGCAGCAAGCTTGCTGTGACTTGCCAAATGTGCTGAACTTAGTAGTTGCCACTCAATGATACCTCTTCTGCTTATGATGGTGTCTGAACAGTGCATTTTCTTACAGCC
>PPHD01020684.1:0-13556 GCA_002909625.1 Bambusicola thoracicus | reverse complement strand
TTTTTTTTTTTTTTTTTTTTTTTTTAATGCTTATGGCTGTGCTATATAATGCAAAAGCAACATTTGTGTGAAAATACAGTTGTTCTTTTTTTTTTTTTCCCACTGGATTGACTAGAAAAGAACAGGAAGAAGAAATTGAAAACATGACTAGAAGCAAATTCTAATGGCAGGGGAGAGCTGAGTACTGAGTTGAGTGTAGTTATACATGCTACCGGGTCTGCCTACATTTTCTTGCATAATTCTCCCCAACTCCATGCATGACTTAACACAGAATATGGTACAGACAGGGTCAATGATGGTGAACCAAAACCTCCAGTCACTAGGCTAAAAGGTGACCTTGTGCTGTGTTGTCAAATATTTTATCTGAAATCTGAACTGAATCTTCTTGCTGTATTCCTAAGTGTGAACATATCTTTTGAAATATTGAAAAAAATAAAAAGCAGCTTAAGTAAGGTGAGACAATACAGAAAGTAAAATGAATGACAAAAATGTACAGTTGAGGATTCAAAAAATACTATACATGGCATGCTCTTTTGCCCCGAATGAAATTGCCTTTTGTTCATAGCAACTTTTTTTTTTCTTTCTTTCCTTTTTTTTAATGAGTGAGAAAATTACTCTGGCACAGAAAATAGTTTAATCTGCTCCTCTTCTTATATCTTTTAGTAACTATTTTGTCATACTGCAAAATATAAAGGTTGCTCTGATAGTAGTGCCTCTTATTTCCATGCTACATTAGACACAAAGAGCACATTAACAGTATTTGTAAGTACAAGTTCTCAGCTACAAAACACTATTTTTCAGCATAGTCACCACCATTAGCTATGCATTTTTACCAGGGATAAAAAAGAGCCTGCATGCCATGCTCGTCAAAAACTGCTTAACTGTCTGGAACATGTCTTGTCTTTCTTGTTGTTGTCACCACTGATGAAACACACCACCCACTGCCTCAGTGAGCTCACATCCACTGTTTGGTCTCCATAAATGTTCAGCAAGCATCAGTGAATGTCAGTGGGTAAATTTTTTCTGCATGAAGGATTTCATTGACACACCTTTGCTTCTTACACACTTCCATGTCAGATGCCATCGTGTCAGACTGCCCCTCTGTTGCCATCTGTCACACGGCAACAGCATCTAATGGGATTTTGGTGGGAAGGTTCAACCTCTTCCATCACACCACCAACATCCACCTCTGATGTCATGGGCCAGAAAATAAAATAGGAGATACTATTTTCAGAGCAGCTCTCATACAAAAGAGAATGATTTTGTTTGTGCAGAATTTATGGGGTTTGCATTTATGATTTCATATAGGTCATGTATGATGCAAAGCCAACTTTAATTTTCCTGTTAAATCTGTACGTTTGGGGACAAGTGCTGTGTCTTTCAAGGACTGACGTTTTCATTTGCAACAAGTAAAAAGAGAAGGTTACTGCTACATCATCACTTCAGATTTACAAAATCAAGATGTCAAACTTTTCCAGCAGAAGATCTTGGAAATTAGATTCTCACTTGGCCTACTAGAGATGGAATTCATTAAATTCAGAATAATAAAAAAAATACATTTCTCTGTGTAGGAGAGAGAAATAGTCTAAGATGAACCATGGAGAGGCTGTTGTTATCATATAATCAACAAATTAAATATGCTTCATTCACTGTCATTTAAGAATATTATTGGCACTGAAACTGCCAGGTTTACAATCAAGACAAAGGGGAATATTTTTGGACATTAAGAGACATTGGCTTTAATCGTTAATAGTATTTAATGTCTCTAAAAATTCTCATCATCTGAAATGCTGATTTTTTTTTATTTTTCAGCTAAAGGACAGTTTGTTATTGCTTTCCTTGAAAAATAAATGCATTCATAAATTTTGAATGTGTGTTAGACAAATAAAAAAGTCGTATTTACTTTTTTTTTATTTTTGTTTTTTCCTTTTTAATAGAGAAAGATTATTTCAGAAACATTCTCCTGTTGAATTCAGGATTTCTTTTTAATGTCTGGAATGTTTTTGCTAACTGTGATCTAAACTGCTGAAAAGAATATGGTTATTTTTATCATTTTACTTTTAAAGTTAGTTGCATAAACAAACCTTTGATGCAGTCACAAGAATCTGAGGGGAGGAGGGGGGCAAAAGCTTTTTGAAATTGAGTTCAACCCCACTACCACTCTCATTTCGGAAAGTTTTGTGCAGTGCCTAGTCCGTTTCTGTGTGCTGTGATTGTTTCAGAGAAGCAATCATGGTGTCACAGCTCTCAAAATACACAAATGCCGCTGCCTACCTGCAGGTAGCCTGCCTGTTGCAATTTAATACTTGTACATAACTCAGAATACTGTGCCATGGCAGTAAACACTTAAAAAGTGCAGATAGATTAAATGGGTTGTGACATTTGCTTGCAGAAAAGGCAGTTTTCAAGGGCAACAATATTACAGTGTTAAAGACCTTGACATCAAGAATGTGTATTCTGTCTCTGAAGACTGAAAAGAAGCCCATAGGCAAAATATTCTACAATGGAGAATCAATGAATTTCTGTAATGGACCGAATGAAAGTAACACAGCTGATCATACACAAGCACTTTCACCGAGAACTGTTCTTGTCCTTAGAAAATGGTTGTCATTGTTTTTTATTGTTTTTTGTCTTGTAGAAATGTATTTGGCTTGGTATTATAATCTCTTAATTCGTACAATTGATATGAAAAGAAGTAGGAACGTAATACATAAGTTTTATATATAAGTTTTGTGATAAGTATAAGCTTATATATAAATGTTAGTAATCAAAAACAGTTGCTGAATAACTGAAAGCCCTTAAATTCCTAGTGGCTTCAGGGTTCTAAAATACTGCACATTGCATGGTCAGAAATGTCCAGTCTTGATTGTGCTAGGTGTCATGCTCCCTTTTGGTCTGCTAATTAAACAACATGAGGTTGTTTGTTGGGTCAGGGCTATTTGACATTTGACACCTAGTCAATAGGGTGTCACAGTGTTGGCTCTGATAGGTGAACTTGTCAATTCCTTGAGCTGGTTGTGCAAGGATCAGAACATAACCTAACATCCAAGTTAATTTTCTACCAGAAAAATTTACAGCTGTCATCTTTTCTGTTTTAAGAGATTTCATCAGTTATGAGACTGTTCTGGGGAACATTGCTGCTCTATATGATAACTTTTTTTTATTTGTTTTGGAGAAAATAATCTCATATTCTTTGGCTGCTGAAAAGTAATTACAAACCAAATTTATCTTGAGGTAGAGAAGTTGCTGCTTTAGAGGTGTGTAGATAAAGTGGAATTACTCTTTTCACTATAGACCAGTTAGACACATTTAACCCATAACCATTTTGCAAAGGTCTTAAGAATAACTGTTTTATGTGAAATACTAAGAAATCTATGCAGATTCTGAAGCACTTTGTCAAATTGAGACATGTAAAGCTTTCTTGAAATTACAGGAAGAATTTGATGCAGAATGGGAGAAGGGGTCCAGGTCACCTGAAGTCATTGCCTTGACTGGAAGAATTATGCAGAAAGCTAAAAGACAGTCAGGTGTATACTTATTATTATTGGTACACTCATAAGGTAAATGTAGATCGTGATAAAATTGTCATTAACATGAAAGAATAAATACAGTGGAACCAAGTAAAAGCAAGAAATTTCAAAGAAGGAATTAAATGTGTCAGTCAACTTGACACATACAATCAACTCACACTGGGGTGAAAGCACATCTCAGAGTGAGAGAACTAAAGTATGCTTTCAAAGATTTAATACACCTTTCTGCTTTCTATTTTCTGTCCTGGCTACATTTGCCTATTTGCAAAATAAGCATAATATTTCATAAAGACTGCATATTTTTCACAGTCAGCTGATTGAACAACATTGTTATCCAGAAGAAATAAAAAACCTACAACCAGTTATTACATTTAAAGTCATCCATAGGTAGCATTTTTTTTCTCTAAATTGTAATATCCTACAACGCACATAATAATGCTATTTTGGATAGTGGTTTCTTGATAAAGTCTTTCTTTGTAACAGAGCAGGATAGAGACTCCATCTGAACAGTAGCCATTTTATGTCAGTCCCAAGGTGTAAATATGCTCTAGAGCCATCTTTGCTTTGCTTTGCTTAAATAAGCACTTTATTTCAAGTACTTTATTGGCAGTTAATGGTGATCTTGTAGCTATATGACAGTATATGGTGGATTAATATTACATTGCACATCAAAGCAGGTATGTTATGATGTATTAGAGAAAATAAATCTATGAACTTCTCTGTTAAGAGACAAACCATTTTTCCAAAGTGAGGTGCAGCTATGCAGATATCTTCAACGTAAAGACTTGAGGGTATACCACATACATGAGATATGTAACTATAAGCTATCTTTTCCTGATATAATTATGTAGGAGGCACAACTAAAACCTTGTTTTCTGGCTCATGACAACATCGTTAGTATTTCTAAGTCAGTTTTCAGAATCTGAATGATTTTGTGGAGCATTAGATAGTCATTATTCATAAGGGTAGTCATTATTCAGTCTTATTTCAGTTTCTTTGGCTTTTAGAGGAGGGTAATTTGTAATCCTTTTATTTCAAAGTGTTTTAACCTGTAAACAATTATGCATTTGTTGCTCTCAAAAAACCCGCAAAAACAAAAACAAAATAACAAAAAACAAACAAACAGAACAAAGATGTAGATAATTCCTGATTAGTTTTACTGAATTATTTGCCTACCATAATGAACCTTGGAGATGTTCCATATACAGATACAAGGTTACAGTGAATTCCATTGAGTGATATAAAAGCTTTAAGGAGAGTTAAAATGGATGATTCAGTGCTTGGATTACGGTCAGAACAGTCCTTCACAACACTTACTTGGGAGCAACCCATATAATATTTGGCCACTATAGCAATACAAGTTCATTATAACTGCATCAAGCACTCTGATTGCAAAGCTTCAATCTGTTCATTTTATACCTATGAGTATTCACAAATTAGAGCACCTGATATATTTCAAAGAGGTTTCAACTTTTATTATTCTTGGACCACATTGGTGCATCAGCTTTCCAGCTCATAATTAGTTATCAAACCCAACCAAAGTTTGGGGAAACCATTTTTCCCCATTAACTCTGTGAGCTTAAGTTTGCAGGAGATACATAGAAGTCCATTTGTTAGAAATCACCACCTGCATGTCCAAATGCGGTGTGTTAGAAATGACAAAAGTAAACAAAAGTCTTCCAGAAACAAACTTTTGCATTCTTTTTCTTTTCCTTTATTTATTTATTTTTATTGTTAAAAATGACTGAAACAGCTTATGAAAAAAAAAACAAAAACAAAAAAAAAAAAAAAAAAACAAAACAACAATATGCTTATTTAAGGAGCTTGCTTGAAAAGATTTCCCTTTTTTTGAAGCAGAATTAAACAGTTCTTTATGTTAGCTTGCTACTAAATTATACTTAGCAATCATAAGTAGTAAGAATAGCCATTTGTTATGTATCTGCACTATAAATGAATGCAGCTAACCCTACAAAGAAACTTTATGTTTGATGCATAACAGAAAGAGGCTGGAGCCAACTGGAAAAGTCAAAAATACCAGGAGCATTCTGTATGCTTCTCCTAAAAGTCCTATTTCATTTTGTTAAGAAGATGAGTCATAGCTTTATTTACACTTTGATGATGAAAGCAACACTATTTGCTTCATCCTTTTGTACTCTTGATTATTTCCTCAGGAAAACGATACAGATGCATTGAGTCACTGAGTCCCTCTTCACTTTCCCACATTGTTGGTAAACTAAAGGTCAATATCAAGGTTTATCAGTACTGCATCTTGCAGCATTCAGATCTGTTCTGCAGGGGAAAATGAAACATTCCCTGCAGAGGGCAAGTGAAAAATGCTGTGTCTTCCAATTTCACTTCATAGCTAGAGTAACCTACATATGTTGCACCATTTTCTGAGGTGTACGTAGGTGCAACTTAGGTATGTTTTTCCATTGGATTATTCATTTTATTGTGTGCATGATACAATAAATGTATGTAGCATTTTACAGGTATATTTTTAGAACGAGTAAGTTGTGCCAGGCAGTAGACAAAAAAACAGGCCATGCTCTTTCTACCAATGGCAATCATACAAATTTATTTGGAGCCAATTAGAACAGAGTTCATTTTACACTACTGTCATCTCTTAGTAAAAACATTTTGTTGATCAATGAGATGAATCTCACCTCACCTAACTTAGAAATTAAATCAAAACCAGTGGAAATAAAGCAAGAAAAGCCCAAATACCATGTGTAATATATGAAATGCAAGGTATCATGGAAAGGAAATAATAAAACTAAGATTTAACAGAACAAAGTTTTTTGGCTTAAGTCAAACAGATTAACACAAGTCTAATCTTCCCTCAAGAATACTAGACAGCACATCCAGTAATATACTGAGTTCTGAAATACTGAAAAAAGCATTTAGCAAATAACCTGTGAATGAAAAGAGTTGCTTACTTAAATGCAGTCATTCCAGAATGGGGTGATGTTTTCACCTGCAGGTGTTGACTGAGAAAGGATCTAGCTAAATGACAATTAAAAATATGGTATTTTTTGTATGTGAAAGCACATACCAATGCATAGGTAGTATGTGCATAAGTCTATGCATTTTTCTGCATAGGTAAGATGATTGATTAAGACCAGCAGGAATAAATCAAAGATATGTGCTTAAGGGTTTTAAGAAAAAATATATACTCCAGAGATAGGTGCTTTGTTTACAAAGAAAAGTGTTATTATCTTGAAGATTGAAGGAGGACTTCAGAGAATTACAGTGATCTTAGACTGTGAATCCCAGCATTATAATACTTTCTTAAGTAAAAACTTTCAGATTTAAAAATCTGCACAACTTCCTTGTCTTGTTATCAAGATAAGGTGAAAAGATACGCAAAGTGTACTGTAGATGTTTTTAGATTTTATGATCAGTTTTATATGTAGAAAAATTGGCTAAACTCTTGTTTTTATGCAACAGTTGACATTTAGTATATATCATATGATAGCAATAGAATGTGTGTATGTGTCAGTTTGTCATAACGAGAAACAACTCATAATTTTTTGCTTCTGATCTGCTTAAACTTCTATTCTGAAAGGGACAGCAGGGTCATTGCAGTAGATTGAGGCACTCAAATAGATTGATGTCCTACATTCAGTGTTGTTTGGTTTTGATTTATTAAACTTTCAGGTAGATATGATTTACTGAATCTCTTCTGTGAATATTTTTACTGTGCCCTTTTGGTAGTTGGAATCATGCAAATACCATAGATAACTTAATATTTCTTTTCTCATTTGCTATATATTTATGTAAACTGTACTGCTTCTTCTATCACAGCTATTATAAAGAAATTGTGAGGACTACTATTATTCTGATCTACGTTCTCTATAATGATGAGGGAAATGTGTTTTACAATATGTTACCACAACTCACAGGAGAGCAATCCAAAGTATAAAGTTTTTCATGTAACAATATAGAAATAAAAAAGCTTATAATTTGGAGTGTAATTACTTGTTTGGTTTTGACAAAGAAGGGTTACGTAGAGAAA
Organism: Bambusicola thoracicus; assembly: GCA_002909625.1. NCBI lineage: Eukaryota > Metazoa > Chordata > Aves > Galliformes > Phasianidae > Bambusicola > Bambusicola thoracicus. Next base: position 6,011 of record PPHD01020684.1, on the reverse strand, counting down.
TGTGCTTGGAACAAGTTTTACTATTATTAGAGTATAGCATGTATCAACAAAAGTGCTTCTAATTTTGGATTTATTGAGTTGCATTTGACTCACGAAACAATGCTGTCTCCAGTACATAACCTCTGTCCACAGTGTGTAATTTACTAGCTAAATCTGAACTAGCAGAGTAGCAGAACTCCTGTTTGCAGGACTACTTACTGGGTCTGCAACCCAAAGAGTATCCTTTTTGAGTTGTCCATTTGTATTAAGAGATGGATTTGTATTATGAAAAGGACTGTTCTTTATGTTTGGAAGGACTTTTGTAACAGAGTAAGGTGCTTGATAAGTTCTGATCAAAAGGCTTACATTCTGGGGAAAAAAAAAAAAGCTGCAAAGTTGCTGTAGGGTAGAGAAATGGGTGTTGTATAAGGTAAACACATAGTGCTGGAGTGAATGGAAAACACATAATGAGAGATTCAAATCTGGAAAAACACAGAAAATTCAGAAAAGCAGGGAAAATTCAGAAAAACAGTCTTTTTCATTCCTCATGTGTGCACAAGAGGGAAGAGGTTTCAGAATTGTATAGCACTTGTCTAGCATCCTTCAATGGTTGGTCATCTCATTGAGTGCATCAAGCGCTAATCAATAATTTTATGACAGTGTGCCATAGCAGAGCTACAGTCTTCACACACATGTTCTAGACATACAGTGAGGGCAGAATGTAAAAGGCAGAATAAAAAAACTGCAAATAATACAGGTATAAACAATATGATTAGATTTTCAATGAGTGCTAAAGCTTTCTGCAAATTATTCAAAGACTGTTTTAAGTGCGGCATTGCAGAACTACTCTGTCAGAGGTACAGCTGTATGGTGTATACTTTGGACAGTGTGTACTGGGCTAAGAAAGTGTCCTACATAATAGACACAATAGACACAGGTTTTTTGATCTCCTCACGTCCCAGTCCTCACAATGGGTGGCAGAGTACACATGAGAAGTAGATTAAATTGTCTTGGTCTTTAAAGTTATTTTGTATATATATCAGCAGGTCACCTCATTAACACTTGGACAAAGTACATAGTAAGTTTGTAATTAAACATCCTCTTCCTTCCCACGGAAATCAAATACAATCCTAGCTTCTTCCTTCCCTGTATTTGTTTATGTTAAACATTATCATTGCCTAAATTATATTAGTTTTGGTACATACTTCAAATAAATTTTTTATCACCATGTTCCAGACTGGACAAATAATCATCACACATGCACTTATTTTATGTAGTGCAGTGCCATGATACCTGAGTATAACCGAGTTGTCTAGATGGGATGTCGAGCTAACAAAGCTATTCTGCTCTTCTACTAAGAAACAGTGTGAGTACCTCTGTATAATGTCACACTGTTCCTTGTAAGTATACACCTCCCCTTTTGCTCAGTTGTCTGCTCAATGTTACATCTCATGAAATAAAAATACATTTTGTACCAACATAAATATCAGCATGAGAGAAGCAGTAACTTGAGTGTGCTGGGCATTGCTGTCTACTTTAGTGCTAGGTAGTTAGGGATGTTACCTTCCTCTGCATAGTCTTCAAGTTGCTATTGAAATCTGGTTTCTGTATGAAGAAACAGCAAGTGCATCTTCAAGGATGGCCTCTGCATGAGCATGATGTTACTATATCTGCCTGTTTATCTGTTGCATAGGACTGAGGGACTGAATGCAGTAGGAGTGAGTATACCTTGCTCTCAAGTTTTACTTTTTTGGAGTCATGGAAATCATTGGTCATAGGATGAATACAATGGTAACTAATATTCCCAGCTAGGAAACACTCCCAGGTAAACTGTGACTGTAAAAAAAGTGTTGATATTTTCAGAACTCCTCCACATTGATTTATGAGCCCACACAGATTCAGTTCTCAAGTCTTTTTTTTTTTTTTTTTTTTTTTTTAAATAAATGTATAGAACTTTTCATCTCTGCTAAATTCTGTTAAGGCACGTTGATAAAATACATATTTTCATTATTTCGACTGATCTAATAGGTTTCAGTAATTCTTGAATGATCTCTGAATTAATTTATCTTTTGGTTGTAGCCTGCTTGAAATCACATTTTAATCTTCACTCACAGTAAGAGCTCACATATCAAGCTTTTATGGGCACAGCTGTATCAATTTGATTTTTCAGATTAAATTACCCTTATGTTTTTAATTTTGTTTCATACAAATAGATTGATCACTTTCTCTGCTACCATAAAGCTTTAGAAAGTCTGCCTTAACTGAATAGCTTCTTACTTATGTGACCTAAATTCTGGAGAGGTTTTTAGACTGGATACCTAATAGTCTATCTTTTCCTAGATTCAGTAGTTCCCAAATAATGTCTTTCAAAGGCTATTTTCCTTATTGGGAGTTCTTATGACTTCTTCTTGCCAACATATTTGGCATACCTTTCTACAAGTTAACTGTGGCTTAACTAATGTATAATTCTTTAGTTTTAGTGGTTCACACTTTCAAAAGCTTCCATCTCATCAAAAACATTACTAATTTTTCCCATTTTAATTATAATATAGAAAACATTTCTTAAACCAATAACAATTTCCGAACTGGCAAGAATACTTGAAGTGTGAGCCCTGCATAAGCTTTTGCAGTCTGGAGATACTTTCCAACCTTGGACAGTTATTTGATCCCAGTCATATGTCCTTAGGAACAGAATCAGTTTACTCCTATTACATAATCTAAGTAGTTGTCATGGAGACTGAAACATTAGTAACTATTTCCACCCATAGGAGTCATGTGCTGTATGAATGTTGAAGAAAAATATTTTCTCCATATGCTCAAGGTGATACTTTCAGGCCAGGATTTAGGTGAGGGGTAGGATGTATGCAGAAAGTACCCTGGACTGTGATACTGAAGCAGAGAAGACAAACAGCTTGGATTCTAATCTCAAGAGCACAGATGAACTTTGATAGTATTTACAGAAATTTATGGTATCAAAATTTGAATTGGAGTCTATTGCATCTTCATAATATTAAACTGATAGATGGATGTGAGTATTATCTCCAGCAAGAAATGAACAAAATATTGCAATTTCTGAAGTATATAATTACTTAATACGAATTCTGATTCTGAAAACCTTAGTTAGTTGCACAGTCTAAGAATAAGCTATTTCTTACCATCATCAATATTTTTTGTTCTCCAGCTAAGTATAAAGTTATATTAAAATGAATATCTTTTATTATTGATAATGTAAAATCTGCTGCTTTGCAAAGACTGTGCTATTTATTTTTCACATAATGTGCAGCAGCAGTGCAGATAACTCCATTAACTCTGATTTGAAGTCTTAGTTCTTCCATTTATAAAATATTACAATAAGTATGTATTTAACTCTTCTCTCTCCAAGCATCAGAACTCTTTAAAATATCTATCCAACATGTAGCTCTAGATTTACATGAAGCCGTTGCTGTTATTCTGGGTATTCCTTTCTATAATTTTATTTCAGGTTGAATTTTAAAGACTATGAATGTGCTGATGTACTGAGAAAGCTTTGAGTCTGTGGCTCAAGAGTGGTCTATGAAATGTTAAAATAATACACTACTACAACATGTTTTAAGGCTGGTAATCATCATAGTTAAATATGACAAAGTGCTCCCAGAATTTAGAGGATGATAGGAGTGGTTAGAAATAAATGAATAAGCAGATCAATATTCTTGCAGTGCAAAAAGCTGATGCTTTGAGCTGTAATGAAGGAGTTTAGCTGAGCTCATTAAAACTTCTTTAATGGAACAACAAAGTTTTGGGTTTTTTTGTTTGTTTGTTTTTGAAAAGTTGATTAGTTTGAGGGTTTTCTTTTTTTTTTTTCCAAGTATGCTGAATTTTTCATCAGCCTCAATCAACTTATTGTTGAAGCTGATTAATTCTTTGGACTGGATCACTGGCATTTTCAATTTAGCCTTCAACATTTCATTTCAGTGCTCTCCAATTTGGGTGGGGTGCCAACTTCTCTGTGTTAGATATTTTATTGACTGCTTTTTTGAAGTAATTGAAACAGAATTGCAATCACTGTGGTTGGAATACATTTCACTTAACTTTACTCATCTAGCCAGTTAGTCATCCAGAATAGGGTGGTCATTTAGGTTTCCCATAAGGTCAAAGAAAAATGGTAATAACAAATGCTTGATGAATGGAAGTCTGACCCAGAATTGTGGGAATTGTGAATGCAGAACAGATTTTAGAAGTTTTGATAATAGTACTCCATGTGAATCTGGCAGCAACAATAAACGAATAAATAAATAAGTTAATTCCAAGGAATGATGAATATTAGCATGGCTACATTGTTATTTATCTCATTAATGACTTAGTTGTGCTTGTAATCTGATCTCAATCACGTAACATTAATTTTAGTGTAATTTTGTCAGATGGGGTTCTCAGTTTGGTAAAAACCTCTTTAGTGACTTAGTACTAACAGCCTCAGCCTTTGTTTAAACACTGATGAACAACTACACCACTCTGTCAGGGTACTTAACACATTTTTGCTGTTCATAGGGCAACATCTTACCACACAGGATTCACTTCTGTCTCAGTAATCCTATAGTGAGTCCTCAAACTGGTACAGAAGATGTGCCTTTATTCCAGTCTGAATTAGACCTTTCATCATTCCCGCAGACATCAGGAACTCACAGCTTGTAATAGTGCTTGTTTAACAGTTTTTGTTTCTCCATCCAATTTTCTGCTCAGCTGATGCTGTTACTAGGAATCAGCCCATTGCAACACCAAAGCCTGAGAGGAAAGAGACTTACTGGGACTGTTCATTTATTTTTGTCTTACAGCACGTGGCTTTCCCTTCATTCTGCCTCCCTCTACAGAGCCTGCCTCTGCTAACCTTCCAGGCATTTGGAACGAAGTTATTCCTATGTGTGCTTTGGATGTACAAGGGGCTATTACTTTCCCATTCTGCCTTCAGGTGCATGCTAGTTTTGGTACTGCTTCAGTGGGGTGAAAAGTATGTTACAATATTGATTCTTAACTATAAATTATGGATGGTGGAATAACTGCATGTTTCTTTAATAAATATGAATATTTAGAACTACTTATTTGTCTGATGTGAAGAGAAAAAATAATTTGTCTTTTTTTCTTTAATAAGATAAAGCTTGATATTTAAAATAGCTGCGGTAATATATTTTAACATTATTGGTTATTGTGCTATTAAAGATTGAAGTGAAACAGGCTTTAAAATTAAGAACAGTGATTCTTTTTTTTTAAGATTTGACTAGATTAAAAAAAAAAAGATAAATCCTAACATAAACATCATAAATAAAAATTACTATAGTTTACTATATTTATAGTAAAATGTGCTTATTTTGCTATCTGGAAAGCACTGTCTTTCAATTCGTGGAAGTTGGAGAAACTTTACAAAAACAGCAGCTTTCTAAAATACTTGGTAATTTGGGTGCATTTTAGCAGTTTTGTCCTTCACAGAGTGTGTTTATCTTGCAGGTTAGACTGCAGTGGGAAAAAAGTGCAGTAAAGTCAAATTCTGAGTGTATCTGAAAGACACTTGCGTTTTGTTTATCTTGTACCCCTCAGTGTCTGTATATGGACATTCAAAGTGTAGCCTGTTTTCCTCTTTCAGGATGATCACTAGGCCGGCTACCAGTGCTTGTTAGGAGCTACTTTGCCTATTAAAACTCAGAGATAAGAGCAGAGAACAGTCTCTCTCCGTCCATTCTATGTCCTGCCTTTTCCCACAACAGAATCCCAAGTCAGAGCAAAACCATCTCACAAAACTAATAAAGATTTGTTTTTTTTTCAAATAATGAATGTTGATTAAAGAATAGTAGAAAATTGCCAAAGAAGTACCATTTAGTATAACAATACCCCTCTAATACTGTCCTGCTTGGAATTCATTGGAACTACTACTAATAATAAGAAAAAAAAATATTTATTTTCACCTTTCAAACAGGGATCTTTTATAAAAGTGTAATTCCTGTATAGCTCTTTCCTTAGCTAATGCTACCACAAAGTCATTGATTTTACATATAACTATGTCACTA
>PPHD01020683.1:0-13556 GCA_002909625.1 Bambusicola thoracicus | reverse complement strand
TATATATATATATATTTAAAATACATCTAAGTATGTTATTTTGCTAGCTGTTTAAAAAATATCCACAAAACGTCAGCAAAACTTCAAACATAAGCAGCTTTCAAAATATTATTTACAATATTATTGTACTAAATATTTTTTCCAAGTCCAAACTGACAACAGCAACACTAGCAAAATGAAGTGTTTAGCTGCTAGAAAATGCTGCAAAAACAACTTCAGGAAAATATTAGTCCTCTGCATTGAATTTTGGGAAATCAGAAAGCCTTGTTTCTCTGGCTTTACTCATGAAACGCATAAAAATGTTGCACCTCAAGATGGCTGAAGGGCAATGCCATCATCATACAGCAGCCCTCTGCTTAGCCAGCCTGAGCATCCAGGTGCAGCTGGTGAGAAATCAGCATGCTCCTCAGCACATTTTGCTCTGCTTGGGCATCATGGCCAGTCATGGAGTCCTCTGCTGTTCACAGTTTGCTTCTGATTCGTGCTCCACCAGCTCCCTGAGTTGTAATGCATCTAAAGGGACTATTTGCATGCGGATGTTCACATCCACTGTGCTGGAATAATACCCACCACTTCACATGGCTGCTTTATCTGCCCTCTACTGCAGTTGTCTTAGCATTCCCCTGAGAGAGGAGGCAAAAATCTGACAACAATTCAGTGCATTTCCTGAAAAAGGCAAATGGTAAGCCCTGCAAAATAGTGAGCTTCAATGCAACAGCAAATAGCAACCAGTATGACAGCAGAAACCTTCAGCTTAGGCTAACAATTGGTGGCTCGCCTCCTAACACCAAGGTATAATGCATGCTTCTGAGAACAACATATTGATTTCTCCAGCTGAAAGGAATATAACATGGAGTACAAGCAGCGGTGCAAGAGGCGCATTCAACAATTACTTCGTTAATGCAAACAAGAGCAGCCTACACCAATTCCACTGGGTACAAAATGAAATGAGCAGCCCTACAACACTCCTTGCTGCTTCTGAAATGTAACGATGTGATAGATGTTCCTAATTTTACCTTCTTTGGTTAAAAGACCGTTTTAATTTCCTGTTTGTTTCTTTTGGGGTTTGGTATTACTGCTCTGTAAATTTGAATTTCACTGTGTTATGCAGAGAGCTACAAAGGAGGGAACTATGCAACACAGTTGAGACTGGTACCCTCTATACTTCCTTCTCTCAAAAATTCCTTTGATTCCAGAGTCCCCCAGAAAGTCACTGAGCTGGAACCAGCCCTCTTCCAGTTCTGGGCAGCACCCACCATCTCTGCTACCAACAAGGCAAAACAGGTGATGGAAATAAGGTAATAAAAATGCAAACTGCACAGGTTAGACAAATCCAAGCAATTTAACAAACTTGGTTTAGAGCAAAAGGTCACGTTCAAACTGCCATTTCCCATTCTGATCAGAGCTTCAACCACCCCTTGGTTGAAATTGTCTGTCTTGGAACACTGGTTGAGTTTTCACTACAAATACACAACTTCTGCACTATTTTGTACATATGATGTTGCAGCTGATAACTTAAGAGCTTCCTCCATTCCCTCATTGACTTGAAAGAAGTCCGTATCTTGCTCCTTCCAAGACCCATGGTGCACAGCTACTCAGTGCTGTTTTACACCATAAAAGTTAATGTTATCACACCAAAACATCCATCCTCTCCTCACGGCAATAAGAAAAGGACCCTTTGTAACTTGTGTGCAATATATACTCAAACGAGTATTTTTGTCAGTCTCACACTAAATAATTGTGCTTCATTGAAAAAGTGCCCTACACGAAGCAACACTGAGGAAAAAGGGTATGAAGAAGATCTAAAATTTCAGCAGTCTCATCTTCTAGCCATACTGAAAACATGTTTTGCTTTCTTCCTTTCTTCCACTGGACATCAGTGCATGAGGCACAATTTTCATGGCTATAGAAAAGGCAACAAAATGTACAAAGGACTACATTTTACAATGTAAATGTAAAATTCAGGCCCAGTATTCTGCATGCAAGGGGGAAGAAACTTGCACGTGATATGAGGAGCTTCTGGTCTTTCCCCTTCCTATTTCTCAGCATCAAGGCAGTGACTCTCTCCTTTCCCTTCCCCTTCCTCCTCACCACTCAAGACAGAGAACAGCCTTATTATAGGAAGCAGTGCTCTTCTGTCTCCTCCATGCCTTATGTAAGTGATCAACCTACTACTACTGGGATTTTTTTTGTACATTTCTTGGGCAGAAGCTAAGTCCTGCCATTACCTTCAAGTTCCTTTCCCTGTCTTGAGCAAAGCTGAGCATATTCAGGGACTCTCTGCAATGCCCTCAGCATTGGCTGAACAGCAGATTCTGGCTTGAGCAGATGAAGATTTGCTGAACCTCCAAGATCTTATTTAGCTGCACCTAAGGCCAAAGGGTAGGACAGAACATCAAACTGACAGTGAGACAGACTGTGACCCTGGACAGTGGGGGCTGGCTAAGTCTATTAGAGGTTGTAATGAAGACCCGAGAAACAGTTTTCATTCCTAAATACACTCTGCCCTTCTAAGGGAGAAAGAGGAAGAAAGAGAATCTCAAAAATACATTATTTAGTTAAACGCATTATTGCTAAATAAATTCCCTGCCTTAATTTGCTCTAAAAGCAGACACAACACATTAGAAACCTCATTTAAACTTTTCTTCCATCCCTACTGTTCCCAAACCACGGTCTGACAGGCAACACTGGAGCCAAATCAGGTTTCCTATGCCTGGAGGCAGCCACCCCACAGCCATTTTTTGTTCACGGTGCTAAGGCCAACATCTGTTTCTGCCTGGAACATGCATTGAGTTGCAAGCTGTTGTCACCAGCTGGCACAGGAGCCAGCACATCCCGACCCCGAACCTGGCACTGTCTCTGCAGACCAAAGGTCAGTGACTGCTCCAGCACTGGGAGCATAGGGCACTGAGTCAGCAGATGCCCAAACTGCAGCCCAACACCTTTGTAGAGGGTAAGTTTCCAGAAATACAGAAATGTTGATTTTTGGAGGTGGAGCCACTGAAGGTAGACATCTACCTGCACGCAGGAGAGCTGATGGTGACAAGGAAAGACAGCAAGTTAGCTGGGTGAAAGTTAATGGTGATGTCAGGCCACAGATCGACCATCGATGAACTGGGGTAGAAAAACCAATAGTTCTCCTGCTGACTATAATAATAACAGATGCACGGATACCGAAATGTGCAGAATTAACTGAGTGATAAGTAATTAGAAAGAGGATACCTAGGCAACAGACTGGAATTAATTAATCAGTTACTCTGACTGAAAATCAATTAACAGTTAAATCAAGTAAAATTTAACTAAAAAAAATAAGATGATAGAGTGAGTCAATTGCATGGGGTCGATGCAGACTAGGGGAAGGGAGAGGCAGAAATTAAGTTGCCCATTGGAAATCAGTAGTGCTAACACGAGGAAAAAGTACTGCAGATGTATGATGGGCCACACACACTTATTTTCACGTATAGTTTTTGTAGAACCGAAATCTCTATCTGAACAGCTCACATCCCATGGCGTTTCCAGAATGCATCAAACACAAAGCCACTGCTGCAACCCAGAGCACTTCACTTCAAGGGACTGCCTGCCCCAACTGCTCCCCAGCAAAGAGGCAGCAGCGCACTCCCACTGCACTGATGGGAAGGGGAGGCACTTTGCTTTGCTTTGCAAGTACGGGGATCAAAAGATCTCCTCCTCCCGTACAACAGCACATCGACCTTGGCAGCTTTGCTGGGAGGAAACACAGCCAGCCACCAACTGTTCACATAATGTTGTGTCACCGCACCATCAAATTTCTCCAAAATTGCACGCAACTTTTTGTAAGGATATGGGTTTTTAATTAAATTTCATTGAAATGCACGAAAAGTAGCCCCTCTTCTCCCCATCTTTCTTGAATATCTCTGATTTATTTTTCTCTTCTTAGTGGAAGACTGTCTATGGAACACTAATTCTACTTCATAAATCCAAAGAGCCATTCCGCAATTATTAATACGGCAATCAGTTCCTCACAAAAACGAAATTGGAAGTAAGCACTGTAAATTTGCATGTATGTTTCATATATTTTCTTAATTTGCAACAAATTTTGTATGCTTATTCAGAGAAGTTATTTGTATTGCCATGAGGATCAAAACCAATTTCCTAATCTATCAAGAGGAATAAAAGAGCACATTAATTGAATATACTCAGCCACTCTTGAAGTAACCTCCAATGAAATATATTTTCTTTTTGTAGTCTGAATCAAAGAAGAGTGCCTACCCTTCCATATGCAAATACACTTCTACCCAGGAACAGAATTTACTGGCAGCAAAAGCATGGAAAGCACGACATCTTTACTGAGGCAGGTAATTTTGCCCATTGAGTTCACCAGTTTCTTCCAGTTTGGCAGCTTCTGTAGGGATTTTAGTAGGTGACAATCACTTCTGACCAAGCTCGTAAGCCTTACAGCATCAAATCAAACAGCACCTACTGCAGCTTTTGCTCCTTTCTGTATCTCTGTGGGTTTTGTCTGTTGATAGAAAATATTATCCTTTTACCTAGATTTCTCTCATCAACTACACGAAGGGAACCACAGCATTATCAGCCTGCACGCATATAAATTGCAGGCTGCACTCCTACCCTGCCAACAGTTTCTCTGGATTACAATGGGTTTTGGAAGAGAATTACATTGCTGTAAGCAAGATAAAGAATCTAAAACATACTCATTAAAGTGATTATGCTTAAACTTTTAGTCTGAACGTGCACTGAAACAGGAGAAACAGAAAACTATTACTTAAAATAGCAAAAATGACTTTTGTCAGTGGAAAGAGAACAACGTAAATACTTCACAAAGTGATAAAAAAAAAGTTCAAACCAGCTCACTTTGAACTTTGCTACAAAGCCACTCTACAGAACATGTTACCAGACCTTTCCACTGCCTACAACTTATGCCAGACTTTTGTCCAAAGGGTAATGAAACATGAAACTAAAATCACATTAATAATTCAGAACATGATAAAACTTCAGATTACTAACAGGGAATACAAAGAATTAACCCTACACCAGAACACCTTCATCTAGCTCTCATGCAGTGACTAGATGTTTTAGTATTAGACTGATTAGATCAACTGTGTGCTTTAAAGTGTTTTCGGATCTCAATATTAGTCCTGAAAAGAAAAACAGAACAACACTGGGAAATACCATCTATGTCGCATTTTTGGCTCAACTCATAGCACTGCTAGTGGACAGCTGACTATTTCCTTACCAGGCAGGGACGGCACATTGATCCAGAGATTACTTCATGAGCTTTTTGAACTCCAAAGCAAAGTGAATCACATCTTATATCTTTTGTGGAAAATTACAACTTGGATTTAAAGGTGTACAAGCATGGAACTGACCTTATTTCAACAGAGACAAAAGGGCTCGTCACGATACTTGATAAATCCCACTCCTATACAGTCAGGGAAAACCTTCACCCTCCGGTAAAAGATCACTCACAGAAGTGCATGGTGGTAACACCAGGCACATTATTCACATATCCCAGTCCTGTACAACAAATTGGAACCAGAGGGATGGGAATAGGAGAATGCATCTGTTCCACTGATGCCTTGATTTAGGACATCAGCATTTTCTTCTGCAGTGGTATCGTAAGTTTTCCCAGCAATGAGCTATTTTTGCACTTGTCTTCCCTCTGAATTACAAACGTAGTCAGTTATTTTTGTTTTATATTATTTCTGAGATACTTTGGAGCCTTATTTTTCAGTACGAGCTGTAACACTGATTGGAGGAGGGGTATCTGAAGGACACGGGTCTCCAGCAAAAGATCCCTTCATGCCTTTTTCCCAGGACTTTCTAACGAAGAACCAAGGACAGCCCAAATGGTCATTCCCCAGAAGCCTGCAGCTGAGAAGAGAGCTGACTTCCAGGCTCTGTCATCCATGTCAGTGCCTTCCCAGCAAACGCCTTGCTCCTCACAGGAACTGTCCCCCTTTTTTGGGTTGCCTAGATGCAGTGAAATGTGCTGAGATCAGGTGACCTCCTAACACCACAGCTGTCCACTTGCACCCCAATGTGGAAAATGCAAGTCAGATAGCTGAAGCAATCTGTCCACATTACAGCCCCCCAAGCATATGGAGTCCAGAGGGCAGCTAATATTTCATTTCTAATGCTGGACATCTGCTATCAAAGCTGCTGATGAAGAATCAAATGACAGGAGCAAGGGATCAAAGTGCTCTTTGGTGCACAGAGCAGGAGGCTTTGGGGAGATGCTAACCCAACCCTGTGTGCTCTAACCCATCAGCTCCCATCTGGCGTGTAAGCCTGAGGATGATGAGCACTTATGCACTGGAAAGATGACTCTTCTCATTTCCAGCACAGCTCTGAGATCTAGCTGCAAGTACTATGCTGTAAAATTCATGTTCAGAAAGCAACTGACCTCATCTTCCTGCCACACCAGCAAGTTAGGTTCAAGCATCTGTAACGTTTCCACCTGACAGACAATAATGATGGAATGCCCCAAGCTCCCATTTGACAGCACGAGGAAAACCTGTAAATCTCACATAATGTTTCTGGGGTACATTTACAACAGGACCAGGCTTTGCCTTCACCTTTCCAAACCCTCCAAACCAAGGACAGTGCACCATAGGACAGAACTGTGCCAGACTCCAAGCTTTCTTGTCCTTCAGACGTGGGATGCCCCAGCAGTTCCACTTAAGGCTAAAGTTTCAAACTCTCAGGGGTCTCTGGAGACCATGTTTTGAGATAAGTATAATTCCTGCCCCATTACAGGGTCCAAAGCCATATAGCCCTATCTGTTGTATGACACTCAAGTACAGTCCTGTGCTCCTATTTCCATAATCCTCAAAGATTGCAAATGAAAGGCCAAAGTTCTCAGCAGTGCCCAACTCCCTGAATGCTGTGAGGATTAGGAACACATTTTTAAAGTCATTTTATGGTCAGTATGAACTATTCGAATCAGCCATCCTCACAAACACATAAAGCCAAAATCAACACCTCCTTCACTTATCCCGATAACCCATTATTGAACTAAAGCACTCCTACAGCAAACAGCCAGCCCATCTCCATTCACAGGCTGCAAGGGAGGAGGATTTAGCCATTACCAAGCGATCTGTTCCAGTGGATGATAAACTCACTGTTAAGAGGAAAACCTGTTTTATTGACAGTCGCTTACTTCAATTTCCAGGTTTTGTACTGGCAAGGAAAAGGCTACCCAGTAATGGTTTGCAGTGGGCTTGCCTGGTTTTCCAAGTGGAGGACTCACAGTTTGACATATCAGGACTGCAGCTGCAGGTAGACAAAGATGCCCAAGGGTCCCTCTGGTACCAAATGAGTTCCTCAGGTAGTGCTGATGCTGTGCATCATTCCGTCTTTCCTCCTGGCAACTCCAGCACTCCCACTCTCCATGCTGACAAGCAGGAGAAGGCTCTGATGAGTGAAGGCTGGTATGGAAAGCTCAGGAGGTGGCTTTATTGGATGGATGGCACACAGATTCAATCAACAGCGAGCCCTGCAGTCACCTGCTGTTCTCTCACCCCTGTTTTTGGGAGACAGGATCAGACCCCTACAGAGTCACAAATTTCACTTTGGGAAGCTTCACTAAAAATTTCCTATTGAGGATGACAGAAACATATTAAAAATGTAAATAAAACTTATATCAAAAGCTGTTTTGTTGCATTCTGCTCAGTATGGAAATAAGGCCATTTCAATTTTACCACATCAGTAACTCCATTCCTAATGCCTTTCTGCTTTCCTCCAGCAGCTTAGTCTTGTGGTTATCTATTAAGATATCCAGTGCCTAGTATTTCATGGATTAAGGATAAAATGGATTTCTGTTATCAAAAAGACACTTTCGATTACTATTATTACAACTGTGAGATACTGCAAATACCACACCAATAGTGGCAAATAAGAAGTTAGCTCACATATAACCCCGGGACCTTAATTGAATGTTTAATATACAGACACAAAAATGAAAGCTACACAAAAGGGCACAGGCAAGTTCATTTCCCGAGGTAAATAAACTCCCTGGCAACAGAAACACCTGCCAGCAGGGCTTTGCTTTGAGAAGTCATTGCAGCCCATGGAAGGGAGGCATCTCCCCTTTCTAATGTTTGCTTGTTCCCTAAGCACAAAGCTGAGATCACTGTCTGTCGCCATTATGGAGGCTCTCATTTAGCTTGTAGACAAGACTCAAGCACGATGTTCAGCACAGAGTGGGGAGGCAGCACCCACAGCCTGATCCAGAGCTGTTCCTTGGGTGGCCAGAGGTGTCTCCAAGGCCGTGTTTTCCCTCTTCTGGATTCTATTAATTCATCCCCCCGCTTGACTTGCCCAGGAGGCAACAGCCTGCAAGCCAGTCTTGCTTGGAATGCCAGTAGGTGTCACTGTGGGCAATGCTATAGGGGAAGCCAGTGGAAAAGAGTTTAAATCAAAGGGAAAACTCGCATCAAATTAATTAATATTCAACATAATTGCTAATAATATTTTTCTGCTTTTACAGATAAAGTGCAAACAATGCACCTTCTACAGATAAAAGGTGCTTTACTAGAAGCAATTCACTTTTTTCTGCTTCATACCATTTGGGGGTACAGACTGGAAATCATGCAACGTTCGCAAATAAGGTTGGATTTTGTTTCTTTCGTTCCAGAAAACAAAAATGAGACTAGTCAGGCAAACTCACTGCCACCAATGTGAGCCTATGCATGTATGTAACCAGCGATATGTGGGTTAAAATAAGACATTTTTTGAAACTGCTATTAGATTAAGCTCATAGAAGATGATCTCACCAAACAAAAATAGCCATGAGCTCTCCCTGCAGGCTTCCCATTACAGCAAGCTGAAGACCCCAGTCTCATTCTCCCCTGCACCAAGCAAATACCTCATCGATGCAGATATAAAACTTAGGTGGCATGTGCCCAGGCTGTCAGAACAGCTCCAGCAGGTGCTGCTATCAGCCCCAGAGGTGCTCCTTTGCAAACCAGTCTGCTGGGTCTGAGCTGACGCAGGAGGCACTGAGACTGTGACAGCTGCGCGTGGCTTTCTTCTTGAGTGATACATTGAGAGAAAACAACGCTGTACCACGTTACGTACAACTCAGCAACAAAAGCATTAACACTTTTATTAGCTGTATGAATCTGTATTCTGCCCTTCATCCCGGAGTAAGATGGTGCCAAACTTTCAAACTTACTTAAAGACAGTAAATAGGTGGATATTTGTCCATTCCTTCCAACCTCCTCATACAAACAAACCCACAATAGGTTTCGATATCCAGGCATGCTACAGTGCCTCTTAAAACTGCTGTGAGCTAGTGGGTGTTGGAACACAAAGCACGTGGCTGGATCACACAGGAGACATCTACCTGGATCTTCACTGTGACCACTCATTCAAATCTATCTTGTATGCTTAACAAAGAATCCGTTAATCTGCTCATGGAACTGATGCATTACAGATTTCCTTAAATCCTTTTTTCACATCTATGAAACCCTGGAAATCATTGAAGATTAGAAAAAAAGCACTATTATTATTATTTTCTTATATGGCTGTGATGGACAGGATGAAAAATCCATTTACAGATAGTACAGAAATACATTCCAGATAGGTCGGAGCTGGTTTTAATCTAAGCTGTCAGAGCAACCAGGTATGCCCATCATCAAATGTGGCAGCTTTGTAATTGAGCAACTTATCAGGGAGTTATCACAAAGAGGATTTAATCTCCACTCAACCCATTGTTACAATAATAACAACAGTAATAATAACAACAACAACAACAACAATAAACCCTGAAGCTTGAAGCAGCGTTTCAGTTACTTCTGCTAAGGAACTGTTTCATGACACTGTCACTGCCACGTGCCCTGATGGCAACCACATCACAGCAGAAGTGTTTTTTTCTATGCAGTGAGCTAGGTGAGAGGTTTTTAGTAATGAGAGGGATGCTTAATTCAGGGGGACAGCATCATAGCCAGGAAAGGACCATGCTCCCCAGAGGAAGCTGACAAACAGGCAAAGCCAAAACTCCTTTGCAAGATGCATGAAGTTTGCAATAAGAATGCTGCACTTCAAGATCCAGACTGAAAACAGGAGTCTCCACTTGTTCTCAGGTTATTGCCACTCCTACAGTGTGATTTTACAACTCCATGATCTCTATTGACCTCTGCAGGCATTCAAAGAATAAGCCATAATTAGAGATTGTTAAGGCTGTGCTCTGAGGGCCTCTGCCAGATCTGCACCTCAATAGGGGCAACAGCACAACATGACCTGGGATTATTATTTCCATGGATGTCAAGAAATATCTGGATGACTCCATGACTGTGCCTACCTGGAGAAAGTGGTTTCCCCAGTGCAGCACCAGTGCCACTTTACAGCATGACCCCACATCTCCCTGCAGACCTCTCCACCTGCATTATGAAGACCAGCAGTGGCTTTCCCATCCTTACTGCAGGATGCTGCTGAATAGCCAGGAGAGCTAATGCTTCATGCTGGTGTGCAGCCTATGGCTTCTCTAGGTGGGGAGGCACATCCCCGCACTTGAGCTACTTCCTCTTCTCCATGCTGAAGCCGTGCTGTATTAACAGCTAAGGAAACCTCTTTAAAACCTCAAACTCCCACCCATGCAAATGTCTTCTGGGATTCTCACACAGATTTGCCATCTCTGTACACATATGTATACCAACATGCTTTGGTGGGCCATACAAGTTGCAATTCTCCAGCCACGGTGCCTCAGGAACTTGACAAAACTATAGTGCATTTTGCAATTTGCACTGGAAAGAAAACAAACAGATTTGTGTTTGTGGCTTAAGAAGTCAGCCAAAAATAAAAGGGCAGGAGTACTTCCGAGAACCTATTAGGTAATAATAAATTCCTGCCACCTCTGGAGCAATCCAGCTGCCCATGAAAAGCCTCTGATTGAGATCCTTCCAAAGCAGCTGGGATTTTCAGTGTAAACGCAAGATGCTTCTTGAGAGATTTTGAAAGTCATTTAATAAAATTCAGTTTAAAAGATAGCATAATTCTCCAGTCATAAAGCAGATTTGGCAGAAGCCCTGTGTGGCTGCAGGCCTTGGTCTGGTCAATGACTGTAGCCACTGCAAACACCTGACAGGTCCCACTGTGAGTGGGGCTCAATTGCTAACAGAGACACAAGCTATATATTTGCACTTCAGAAGTCATTTTCCAAGACATGGAAATGGCATGTTCACTAAGGGGATTTTATTGGAGAAAAGAGGGCTACAGCACTAAGCAAAGAAAGGGGGGAGGAGAAAATACAATAGAGATTTTGCAAAGAGCAAGATGACCATCGCCAAGCTGGCCCAAATGGAGAGGAAACTGTGAGAGGAACCAGACACTGCAAAGCTACAAGGGCAGTGGCTACTGTTATAATTGTCATGAATGGATTAATCAAGATGGGAATATTGAGCTATTTCTAAAGAAGAAAGCCAATGATGAGCAGAACATAAACATAATGAACTTGAAAGGTACACTAAATGGCACTGAAGGATCACCCTGGTTGTATTAACATTCAGGATCTAAGGTATTTCTTTGCATACTGGGGATTTAATTCATGTTCCATCGGTGCCATTTGATCTCTGCATTTTACACTGAGCAGAGGTCAGGGCTCCACCACAGCCTTTGGCCTGCTGAAGCCAAAAGGAGAGCTCCTGTTCCGTCTCCTGCTTGATAAGGGCGTTGTTAATGGGCAAATCAGCAAATCAACCGTTAGTTCTCACTGATGGTATAACTTCAAACCAGAGCACAAATAACACGAGCAAAGAGACCAAACTAGAATAAGACAACAGACACGCATAGAAGCTTCCCTGCCCCAATCCTCCCATCTGTATCTAAGTATCTGTTTTTTTGCCTGTTAAATCCAGCCAAGACTCAGCTGAGGTCTACAGGAACCCATGCTAAACAGTTCTTGCACAGGTGATGTGTTTTTTCCCAAGGTCCTTACCATATGGATGCTGAAACTTTATGTTCATTCTGACATCCAAATTTCACAAGGGTAGTGATACTAGCATCTACTCATAGGTTAACTAATAAACTTCTTTATACTAAGGCCTACATGCACATTTTCAGGAAGTTTTCCACATTTACAACCCTTGATAGTTTTTCTGAAGAAGACTATGTGCTCTGCTGGTATAGATGGCATCAGTGTTTCCTGCTGCTGATAGCATTACACACATCTAGAAAAGCAATAAAATTGAGAAAAAGCAGTCAAGGACTTGATGATACCTTGACTTCCCAGCACCTTTAGTTTAAACAGCAGTACTAATTTTCCCCTAGCATATCATATGAACCAAAATTTAGCACTGTTTATCTTCTGTATTTACATGAGTTACATGAGGTGTACTTCCCTCTCCCCTTTCCTATCCCTCTTTATTTGCATAAGACATTATTTGGTTGATCTTTGTTTTCAGAGAATCAGTACTGCTGGCACGAGGGCAGCTTTCCACCCAATTCCTACCCAACAAAAACACAGTGGGGTGTACCTTGGGTGTCAGATCTAAAGCAAGGAGAGAAAAATAGCATCCCGTATCAGCGTTGGTCTCATTTAGTCCTTCTGTGTTCATTTCCACTTGGATGGAATGGCCACGGAAGCCATCAAAAAAAGTTGCATGCATTTTTTAGTAGGATGAAAGACTTAAATAATAGCTTATTCCATTTGTGTGCAGGAAAAAAAATAACAGAGAACTGCATGGATTCAATTTGATTTCACATGAAAGAGCAGTCTTAAGTTAAAAAAAAAAAAAAACGATTATGCTCTAGTTAGACTGAATCATTCAGCTGATGAAATTTTGAGTGCTTATACAGAACTCACTCATTACTTGTATGAAGAACTCACTAGATATGTGTTGGTCATGCCCTCAGCCCAGTCTCATACTGGAAGGATGTACTCTGCTGCGTGCAAAAGGCACAGTCACAAAGCTATCCGTTCTTATCCCCAAACTTTCAAGAAGTTACTCTAAACATCAGTGAATGGCTTCTCGCAAACAAAGGCAGGGGTTGTGTGGCATCAGACCAACGGTTTGCCATACTCAGCATCTTCTCCCCAACATCCATTGCAAGCAGGTGCTTCAGCAAGAATGGGGAAAAGATATAAGGCTTAACTGCTATGGGAAGAAACATCGCCTTCATTTTTGCCACAGCAATCAGGATGGTAACTGTAATGCACAAATGGATGTTGAGGTTCTTGACATATTGTCAGGCACCAGGGACTATTCAAACAATTCCTTTCCTCTGCTGTGATAGTTAAGAGTGAGGTCATTCATCATTGCCTTTAAAGTGCCTAAACAGGCTACAGAAAACAAGAAGAAGAAAAGCTTTTATCAAAATGATACCTTTTATCCCAATGCAAATGTTAGAGCAACTTTTAAGTTAGCATCACTGTACAGTCATGTCTTCAGGTAGAGGAAAACATGACTGTTTTTCTGTTTCTCCCTGGCATAATTCTAGAATTATATTTAGGTAATTTATCTGTATTTTACACCCTGACAAAAAAGGAAAGATGATGATCTATTTTCCAATTAGCTTAGCACTCCTTGATTTTTTTTTTTTTTTTTTTTTTTTGGGGG
>PPHD01020682.1:0-13556 GCA_002909625.1 Bambusicola thoracicus | reverse complement strand
GTGAGGTCTCACAGCACAGAGCAGAGGGGCAGGACCACCTCCCTGACCTGCTGGCTGTGCTTCTTTTGGTGCAGCCCAGGACACAGCTGGCTTTCTGGGCTGCAAGGGCACATTGCTGTCTCACCAGTACTCCCAAGTCTTTTTTGGCAGGGCTGCGCTCCATTCTTTTGTCCTCCAGCTTGTATCACTGGGGGTTGCTCAGGTGCAAGACCTTACATTTGCATTTGCTGAACCTCATGAGGTTCACCTGGGCTCACTGCTCATCCTGTCTAGGTCTCTCTGTTGGCATCTCATTCCTTGGGCATGTTGACTGCACCCCACAGCTTGGTGTCTTCTGTACACTTGCTGAGGGTGCACTCAATCCCACTGCCAATGTCATTGATGAAGATGTCAAAAAGCATTGCTCCCAGTACTGACCACTGAGGGACACCTCCTGTCTCTGATCTCCATCTAGATGCAAAGCCATTGACCACCACATCCCTGGGTACAATCTCCCAACCAGTTCCTTGTTCATCAGACAGTCCACCCATCTAGTCATATCTTTCTGTATGATGGAGAGAAGGATGTTTGCGGGGTATCATGTCAAAGGCCTTATTGAAGTCCACATAGATGACATCAGTCTTTGCCAACCCTTTGACACAGTTATGCCATCACAGGAGGCCACAAGGGCGGTGAGGCAAAATCTTCCTTTTTTTTGTTGTCTAAGAAGAGCTTTTGGAGAATATTTTTTACATCTCAGTTTAATTACAAACATGACTGAAAGTAAATCATTGAAAGTACAAATATGGATAAAACATAGGGAGATTTTATAAAGTAATTAGAATGACATTCATAAAACCTGTGGTCAGATCAAAAATGCAATTTTAATAAAAGTACATCTGCTAGGTCCTTTTCTATTAAGCACTTTGACTATCTATTGAGAAAAACAGGGGGTTGTTGCTTTTGGAGAGTTTGTTGTGTTTTTTTTTTTCACTTGTCTGTATGAAAACTTTGCACTGAGGTCAGTTCTTAAATGAGCGCAAAAAGAAAACAATTGATGTGGTCATTTAAACATATCCCTTCCATGTCTGACCTGTGCTCAGGGACATGATTTAGCAGTGGGTTGTTACAGTTAGGGTAGTATGGTCAGGTTGCGGTTGGACCTGATGAACTTGAAGATCTTTTCCAACATGAGTAATTCTATGATTCTATGATTTATCCTAGCCTCATCTATGTTCTTTTATTTATTTCAGACCTGAAGAGAGCCTTATGTTCTGGAAAACTCGTGGTTTGCTTCCAGCTTCATCATTTAGTCTTAACTTTTCCCACAAAGTTCGTTTCATTAAGATCCTAACTAAAGATAACAACATGACTGTGGACACAGTTATTTTGTGCTATATGCATGTAGGCCAAAGCCACTATTTGCTTGTTGCTACATGATGTCTTACATTGTCTTTGTGCCTCATGTCTTTGCAATGCATTCCCCACCATCCCAAAATATTATTCCTTGCAGAAGGTGGAAATTTGTCACCTGATTCTGTGAGAACAAGGACTGGCACCGGAGGACCTTGAAGAGCAGTGGTTGTTCAGATGAAGGAAGGGCTCCCATGGAGCCTGTGATGGAAGATACTACAGTGAAGATGGAAGGAAATCTCAGATTCTAATCAGAAATGAATGGCATTGCTAAAAAAGCAAACCTGGATGTTCCATGTCCAGGTTTTAACCTCAAAGCTTAGTGGATGATAGGGTTGTCTTCACCTTTCTCCAACAGAGGTAGCATTCTCATGCTGACTCTCCTCTCTTCTGGCTGTTCTAAAGGGCAGATTAATTGTGGACAAAATTAGGAATCACATCCTCGAGTTCAGCGTAAGTAAAGCATAGGAAAATTTCCTGAGAACTATCTCCTCCATCCTTTCTGTCTGTTGCCAATGCATTTGTGGTTACATGGGAATAGATTATAATCTCCTTTCCCTTACAGTTCAGTCATTTCCTGGATACAACTCTCCACTCCGTGGACATCCCTAAAATTCCTATCTGAAACACTTTACAGAGGTTTTTGGAAAGGAATGTAAGCCTACCTAGAAAATGAAGTCCTTCTCAGAGTATTCTTAATTGGAAATCGCAATCTCTAAGTTGTATAAAAAGAAAAATATCGATAGTTTCCAAAAGAAACCATGGATTTTTATTATTTTTTCAGGAGAATAAGGCATTGAACTATATAGCACCCTATATAGTACAGTGTAATTTTATTGTTGCTGCAATCAGGAGAACATACTGACTATTTTCCTTTTGTATTCCCCATTCAAAGCTTCTTCTAAGAGCTCTGCTTAGCAGCTTAGTTTTTTGTGGAGATGGGGTGTGGCGAGAGTATAAATTTTCCTTTTCTTTTCCAAGTATTTAGCTGGCCTGGGGAGACAAGTGCCATCCTTGGACAAAAGCACATTCCCACCCTTGTCAGGCTGCCAGGGGTGGAAGCAGCCCTGCACATGGGGATGTTTGTGTTGCTGACTTGTCAGCCACAGGTGAAGAAGGGAGGCTGCCACTACTCGAAGGCTTCCAAGAAAACAAAGACATTGAATTGCCATTCAATTTTCTTTCATTGCCATATGCTGCATAAAACTGTATGTCTTGTGTTCTTACGTAAGAAAATATCTTACAGCTCTGTACCAAAACTCCCTGAGAAGGGTCTTGCACACAGCTGTATTCATCTGAAACAGAGATGCTTTCAGTTGGTGTCCTGCAGGGTCAGACCAGCCAAAACGCATGGTTAGATCTTTGTTTTCTCTAGCAGAGCAGAAGCTCACCCTGCAATTAAAAGGTCTGTTGTTAGTCATACTGTGAGACTGCTGGGTAGTGGCTTCAGATCCCTTTACTTCTTAACAATGGGAAGTCAGAGGGATTGATTGTGTGTTGCTTTGTGGGATTTTCTTGTGCTTTTTTGGATGTCAGGGTGGGAGTGTCAACTCCTGAAGGCAGAGTCGCTGCCTCTGTGCATCCCACTTTGGGCCAGTAGTACTGTACACATACTGGTGCCGCACTCCTTTTGGGTGCTGTGTGAGCACGTGGCAGAGCATCTTGGTGCACAGTGGTGCTGATTCCCAAAAGCTGTGGCTACTGTACAGTCTCTGTCTCTTCCTTCAGCAGCATCTGCCTCTCAGCCGTGCCTGCCCTGAGAAACTGCATGTCTCTGGAAATGGCTTCAACAAACAGAGGACGTACTCAGTTGTTGATAGTTCTTATAAATGAGACAGCCTGGCTGTGGCCTTAAAATCCAGGTCCTTATATTTGAAAGGAAATTCTTCCCTGATGTTCTTTCACAGTCTGGAGTCGCAAAATAGTCTTTGCCTTCCAGGCTCTTTGTGAATGGAGAGGAAAGGACAGAAGCTGCTTGAAACAAAGACACTAATGGCTCCAGAATGTGCCTGGTCTGACTCCGCTTGAATCCTGTTCTGAAGTCCTTCAGATCTGTCATCTGTATGGCCCTGTCATCTTCAGTCAGCTCTCGCTGCAAGCCCTGTTCCCCAAGTCCTGCGTGCAATTTAGGCACCACCTCAAAGGTTGCATGAAAGGAAGACAGGAGGAGGAGGACAGCTTTCTATCCTTCCAGAAATGATTTCACAAGCGTTTTGTTACCATACAGCACCAGGGAAGCAGGGGAAAATACGGATCCATTACCACATGCTTTCAAAACACATCACGAGTCTCTGTTAAAAGGTGACCACAGGATATTGATCAGCGTTTGATTTGGTTTGTTCTTGCAGCAATGCTTTTCTCTGTTTCCCACGTGCTTTTTTCCATTTTACTTTTTGTCCTTCTTTTTAGTTACGGAATCTCTGCAGGTGTAACTGGAGTGCTCAGACACTAACATCTTCCCATATCCCAACACAGTGAATCAACTGTAATTATACTCACCGCTTTGCTCATTCATTACCTTATGAGTTGCTTTGTTTGTATGAATACATTCGTCTTCCTTTGGAAGAGAAAGAAGTAGCTTTTTGTTGTTATTTATTCTTATTGTACAAACGAAGTCTGCAGACCTGAAATCTGATTAACCAGAGGCATCTTTCCCTGGCTTCATCACGGAAATTATGGCTATAGTATTTATATGGCAAAATGGCAAGACTACACATCACTCTTTTGAGATCACCATACTCCTTTAACAGCAAGACTTCCCCAGAATTTATTTTCATTCCATGCATTGTGTGTGGTGCATAGGTTTAAAGCAAACAAACAACTTGTAATAAATCTTCCATACAGAGAGAGAATCCATTCTGAAATAGTTATGTTGGAAAAAGTGAAAACTCCTACATGATCTCTGCAACTGTGAAATAAACCCAGCTGCAGAACCTCATGGAAACTGTTCCACTCTCATTCTGTTTATACTTTGATCAACAGTTTTGGCTGTGTATTCAAATGTGGAACCTTACATACCCATGAGCTGAATGTACAGCACTGTGTGTTACATCATATGTCCATAGAGACTGTTACTGCTATGGATAGCCTGGGTACATTAAGACTTTGCCGAGCATCTGGAAGCAACTCCAGGTGCAGGGAGCTTGTTCTACCAGCAGCAGTGTCCTTAACATACAATCTGTTGGGAAATGTTTATCAGCTCAAAAATAAACTACAGCTTATAGCTGGAGTGAAGTGGACTGCCATAATTTGTATGCATTAAAAGCTGTTGTCTTAATTATTGAACGAAGCTTTGTTCTGTGGCAATCAAGTACTATATAGAGAGCTGTGGTGACTGGAGAAATATGAAGGAGATTTACTCGCCAGATTTACAGAGGTGGAATGAGGCAGAAAGCTATCTGGTATCATGTTTGCTGCGTTACCATGGCTGGCCTGTGGCGTCTACAGGAGAACCAAAGTGGATGAGACATCCAATGCTGTTAAAAAGAGAGAGAGAGAGAGAAAACCAGCTGAAGGTCTTTTCTAAAGGGCTTTAAAAATGAGCCCTCTCTGAGGGATTGCAACTTTTGTAAATGCGGCAGAGCAGCTTTCAGAAGGTGTGTTTCCAGATCAGACTGAAAATATCAATCAAGAATGTAGAGGTGGGCTTGGATTCCTCTCCCTAAATAGGTAATCAAAAAGCATAAAATGCTGGCGACAGTGCTCCTCAGCATTGTTCAGGCGTATTTTCTGCTGTAAATGCTGTCTCTACACGTCCTTGCTGTGGGCAGAGATGCAGGCCAGATGAGTGCTGCTGACCCAAATCTCTTTCCAGAGCACTGCATGTTTCAGGCACAGGTCACGCAGTGGCTCCCACAGGCTGCTGTGTCCAGCTGCTGCAAGCGCATCTCCTTCCTGGACACACATCCTACTCCTGCTCAGTTTTCCTGTTGCCAGTATTGCAAGTGATCAAAAGTCTTGGAAAAAAAACTGGGAAGAAAGAGCATTTCTGTTCCTTCTCTGCTCCTGCCTCTGTGTTACTGAAAGATAAGGGGACAGTCAGCAAGGAAACGTTTTTGCCATCTGTCAAAATTGCTTTTAGAAGAGATTTACAAATAATATTTCCACATTTTTGCCTAAAAATGGTTCTTCTATATCTACTTGCTTGCAAAATGCACATCACTGCATGAGCCAAGATACGCAGAAATATTTCTTAATTTCCCAAAACTTCTTTCTTTCTTTTTTTAAACAAACGCAAGGCTTGTTTATAATTAATTGGTAAGCACTCGGTCTGCTGAGGCTATAAAATAATCAGCCGGCATCCCATCTGAATTCCAAATCTCCCTCCCTCATCGGAGAGCAAATATTTGCTGTGGTCCAATCGGTTGCTGTGCACAAGGCGATTGGAGTCGCTCCACTGGCAGCAGCAGGAATGCCTCCTCCTCCTGCTCGTCCTCTGCCTGGGCAAGGAGGCAGCAGATGGGATGGGGCTGGTGAGGCTTGGTAGGTCTGCTGGGTCCCAGCGGCAGGGCTTTGCTTGGAGGGGAAGTATTTCTGCTGCTTGGCTTGCAAGGGGAGTGCATCCACTTGGTAAGCCATGCCAAGTCCTCAACGTCTGGTATTGTTAATAGCAATTCGAACAAATAGACTGCAATCAGCAAACACCTGGAAATCCATAACCAACAGCTACCCAGGCTGCTTGTCCACGCACAGCAAAGACATTGCACTTGTTTAACCTGAGCAACAAGGTTGTTCCCTGCACCTCTGATTTTTGGCTCCCTATACATGTGACAATTGTCCTCCTGCCCAGCCATGGCTGGGTTGTGCTGTAACCTGGGATGGATGGGCATGGGGATCCTTGATCTCAGGAAGCTGCAGTCCTTCTGCTTTTAGACAGGAGCTGGTTAAGTTCCTTGGCTAAAACAAGATCCAGCCCAGGCATGCTGTTGACAGCGCTCAGAAAAATTCCCAGGGACAGAGTCCAGCTCTCCCTGGTGCAGCCTTCCCACCAGAACTGCAAATCTAGCTGCTAGTGGCTCAAACTCTGTGCTGGGCTCAGAGCAATCCTTCCTCCTTCATCTTTACCCAGATGTTTAGTTTGAGTAGCCCTTCCCTCCTACTTATGTCTGTTTCCACATGTTACTGTGTTAAAGGAAAGATGAGGTCGCAAACAAATCCCTGATGCAACTGTAACTATCTCATCCAAATACACAGGGTGTTGATTTCCTTGGAAATAACAGCTGGAAAGGGGAAGCTGGGGAGGAAATAAAACTCTAGTCTTCATTTCTCTTTGCTGCCTGCTTAGGGCACGTGCATGCAGAGGTATTGGGGAAAGTTAATCCACATTCACTTCTGAAGTAAAGTATTTCAAATGCAGGGACCTAAATTTTGCATGTGAGGTTTCCTAAATAGAACGCTGTGCCACTTGGGTTCTTCGTCAGTGTTTGGACAGTGTGCTTAAAGGAACTCAAGTCATCAAGAGAGTGCCCATACCTTTATATGGCCTGTCTGCCCTGGGCTGTGCAGTTAGTGTAGGACCATGGAAACAAGACAGGGCTGTGTACACAGAAATGCTCTGACAGCACTGTCTCTGAGGACCAGATTAAAACCAGGTGTGCTTGTTGTGTTTAGGCAGGATTTTACCCACAGGAGACATGTGACTGTTGCTCCAACTCTTGGAGCTCCCTGAACACACGGCTCTTGAATTTCAGATATCGTCGATCAGTGGCTGAGACTTCAATTTCCTCTGAAGGTCAATCTGCGTTCTTTCTCTGGGGAAATCCTTGCAGGCAGTTTTGAGGTGATAATCTCCAGTGAGGAAAGTTCTTTGGTTTTAATGGAGTTGTGTCAGCAGGAAGCTTGTCTGAGAGCTGTGATGGTGCACTGGAGGCAGCCCGATGGCACTGCTGCCTGTCCTTGGCCTGCAGAGGGGCTGAGGACACGAGTAATCCTCCTCAGAAGGCACTGGGACTCTCTGGGCTCCCCAAGCAGTCTCAGAATGAATTTCACACTGCTGCATTTCTTTGTGACAAAAAGGCCCACGCTGCGGTCTGCAGCATGGATACATCGCTGTGCTCCTGGCCCTGAGCAGCATCCAGTTTGCACACTGAGACTGACTGCAGTGAGATCCTGTGTCACAGATTGTGCTCTCAATCCCTGCTTTACAAACTCCAGATCAACCCCCTGGGAAGCATTACTCTCATAGCTTTAGCACCAGCAGATCTGTACAACCTTCTGTACACCTCTGTTCCTTAGATTGATGGTACCTTTAGGTACCTTGATGCTTTATACCTCAAGGCCAGGCTGGATGGGGCAGTGAGCAACCTGGACTAGAGGGAGGTGTCCCTGCCTATAGCAGGGGGTTGGAACCAGGTGATCTTAAAGGTCCCTTCCAACCCAAACCATTCTATCATTCCATGAAAAGCAGTAGACTTCATTGTATTCATTTGCTGTATGCTTCAACTTAATCCTATACTGTTTCTGTGAAATAAAACCACGGTTTAATTGAATGTATCTGTATACTTACAATTTTCTATTTGTAGGTGCCTAATTTCAACATGCACAGACATTTTACATACAGTTTCCATATATATATAACACCTGGATCTTGTGTGTGTATAGGAGAGCATATAGAGATTTCCTCATTGTGTAACCTGATTGCCCACGTAAAATATTTAAAAAATGAAATCAGAACATAATTCTCTTTATATAAATTCTGTGGTAGTGGTGGATTTTAAGGACACACCGCACCAAAGTTTTCTCACAACATGTCCAAGACATTACCTCATTGTAAGAGTTCCAGTACGTTCACAGGAAAGCTAAATGGAGCACTGACCTCATACCAACACCAAAGATCCAGAGAGCACGAGCTATAGTATATGATTTCCACATGTTTTAAGTTAACGTGGGTGCCGGCATGCAATCCTTGTCATGCACGTACCTGATTGTGCTCGCTCAGAGTTCGTCCTGAAGTCCCCAGCCATAGCTGCAGACAGTTTCTTTGATCTCAGTTTTAGTTTTCTTCTGAATGCTGAGAGAGTCCAAAGGACTATCTGTCTACCTTAAGTGGAATAAATAATATTTTTCCTTAAGTCCAATATGGCTTTAGGCCATATCCTTTCCTGCACGAGGGACGGTGTCAAAGAGGGAAGCGTTTGCACCATCTTCCTGTGCAATAACCCCAGCTGCCATGCAGTCCCTTGAAGGCTCTCAAACCAAGGGGACCCGACCCACTTTAACCATTACGTGCAATCCGTAACAGGTGAGTACTGAGGAAAAAGAGCTGCAAGCAGGTGGCTCTATTAGAGTGAAGGAGCTAGATCCCAAAATGTTTCTGCTGTCATGTTCCAGGAATGATTTGTGCCGTAATACTGAGATGAACCATACCAGGAAGTCTGGGGGCCTTTCAAAAAGGTGCCCTCATTTCTCTTCCTTTTTATTCCAACTGAACAATATCGATTTGGTCCAGGCAGAGGCGGGGATCTGCACGCGTTATTTGCTGCATTTTCTGATAAGCTAAATCCACTAATGGTAGGCAACACTGGGAGAAAATTAAACACTAATTCTGTCACTAATATAAGCTCCATCAGCAGACTATATGAGCAGACAGCGAAGAATAGGGTCTAGTGTTAAAGCATCAATTAAGCTTGCTGTAATGCATGGCTGTTGCAAATCAGGACCACAGTCTTGTCATGGAAAAGCAGATGAGGATGGTTTTAATGTACACTCTATTCATTACACTCACGTAGTCCTGTCTTAAATGAAGAAAAACATATTTGCTTATTTCACTCTCACGGGAATAACTGTGAGCGCAAAATAAGCTTTAACAAGGGTGTCCCGGAGAGGAAAGGAGCCTTTGTATGAACTGTCAGGAAAAATTCCATTAAAAAATGTGTACTTGTTGAGTTCCTAACCGGCTGTTAGAGAGATGAATCTGATAAGCACTTAGCCAAAAACTTCCCATAAGGAGGAGGGAGGAGAAAACAGATGCCCGTTTAACTGGAAGTGTGAAAAGCACATACGGAAGGTCAGAGACTCTTGAGACAGAGAAGATGATGAGATGCATGGCCTACCAGAGAAGACCACCTGTCTGAAGTGGCAGAACAGATTGTAAAGCACAGGCCAAAGAAAAAAAAAGAAAAGATGCTAGTACTTATTGCTTTAAACAAAGAGTTTGGTGTGAGGAGCCAAAATAACAGAGATGTAGTAGCCAGGGTGGAGTGTTTAGACACTGCTCTGTTCAGTTTAGCTGTGATGGACGATGAAATGAGTGTTTTAAATTGAGAGTGCCATGGCGCTGAGGGTGGCTTTGGAGGTCAGCACTTTCCTGTCCCACAGAGGTGGTTTGGTGACTCTGAGAATACGGGCACTCAAAGACACCGCATGAAATTATCCTCTTACAAAACAGTACCTGGGACCTCCAGGCTTTGGTTGAAGCCATGAAAGCAGTCAACACCAAGTGCCCCCAGCATGTGCTGTGCGAGGTTGCAGTGCCAAGGGAGCATCAATCATCTGCTGCACAAACCACACCAACAGCATTGCTGGAGAGATACAGAGAAGATTTTAGGATCATTGTTTCTCATTTTATGAACTAGTAAATGTATTGGTTGTTCTGGTTGTACTATGAAGATGTTGGATGGATGATGCTTGCTGTACTCTTGAAAGGTTCTTTTTACTGAAATTCCTGATACTTGCCAGTTATTTTGACTGCAATTCAACTGCCTTGCCTGAATGGCTGTGTAATGAGCTAAGAGCCAGGATGAACTTTATGTCTGTTTAAGTGCTTGTGGCTTTGGTTTGTAATGTAATACGATGCTGTCCTCTGGGACAACGTGGGAAAATGTAAAAACCAATTCCATCTGTGTTTGCAGTATTAGGAGGGCAACTTCATCAGGTTGGGCAGGCTTGGCGTCTTTTTGTGGTAGGACAGGTAAAGCAATGCTGTGTTTCTCAAACTCTTTGCATTAAGATTTTTTTTAATATGAGTAAATATTTGCAGAAGTTACATCTAATGGAATGGATTCTTCACTGTAGGAGGATAGCATACTTTATATTTTACTGTGCCTTCTACAAACAGTTTGGCAACTTTCTCCTCATTTAACCACATATACAGAGCAAAAAAAAATAATCAAACTCAGTTCTTGTATTCTCAGTCAAGGTTTATATGGCTTCTAAGACCTTAAGGAGATACTCTGTTAATTACACATCTGACTTTTTCTGCATGAAATCACAAATTCCTCAGGAGAGGCCAGCTTCTGCATTGCTCATCTTACAGAGAGGGAAACAGTTGAGTGCTTCTTTCGCCAGATTATGTGAGTTCAAGGGCCTGAACTATAAAGTGCTTTAAGGACAGCCATGGTGTCAGACAGGCATGCAGCAACCTGTCTCCGCAAAGGCATCAAAACCAGGCCTGGTCCCAGGGCCTTCAGCATGGCTCTAGGAGTCTCCTCTGCAGTTCAGGAGCAGCCTCAGATTTGTCCCGTATGTTAAGGGTTTGAATCTTGCTAAACAGTGTCTTGATCCTGCAAGATGCCCAGAGCTGCAAGAGAAGAACAACACAATGTCACTGTTCTCTTGAAAGTATGAAGACGAGTGACGCATGGAGGAAATACAGCCAAGCCTGAGGTACGTTCTTTCAGACTGAACAGAAGTCACGAGATCCTCACACATTTACTCTTCTGGTCATAAACATTGAAATTAGACATTGGTCTGCAGTCAGGAATATGAAAGCAGTCCTCGTCAGTGCCCTGGACATGGGATCATTCTGGTCCTGAAAAACTTTAAAAGGTTCCTCTTTATTCAGCCCCAGTTACTTCTGCCTATCTGAACACAAACTTCTGCAGCCTCTTCCCAGGCTACTTGTTTCTTAAAAAAAAAAGGGACGTTTCCATTTAGAGCCCTCCAAGCCCCATCTACCACAAGCTTTTCTTTGACCTGCTTGGTTGTGGACAGTTTCCCTAGCATACATAATTCTGCCCACCCTCCCTTTACCAGACGTGGTCAACAATTAAGCTAATTAAGCTATATGCAGGATTAAGTCTATAGGGCTGGATTCACAAAGGGACTTAGGTGTTTGAAATGGGAATTAAGCTGATAATCAGCATATCACTCTCATTATACGGTCTTTGAAACTTGTATAGCCTTGTGGTTGTGCACGTTTCCTCCAGGAGAGTTCCTGTGTGTACATGGAAGGAACAGAGTCCCCATTATGTTGTTCCCCCAGTGAGAACTGCCTCAGGGTGAGTCCTGGCATGGGGGATGTTCAACCCCCACATCATCCTATCCAGTGTTCTGAATATATGAAAAGCTATCTTTCCCAAATCCATGCAATACGGTTTGCTTGCTCCATGTAGTAGGAAGGCCTTTTCAAACCATCTCGTTTCACACCTTTATGTACAAAATCATCAGGGAACAAAAGACATTTTTGTTAGCAAAGGCTCACAGAGCTTTTCTTTCATGTGTGACAGATGCTTTCAGAATCCATGTGAGGGAGCCTGCATAATTGATACACAACACCAGTGACCCAGTCTGAATGACTTAAAGTCTTTATTTTCATCTCGGGTGGCTCAGAAGCAGCCAGTGGAATTTGTAAGGCTCCATTAGGATGTTCGGGTCTTCAGACTCTCTGGCAGTGGGACCCATGTAAATACCTAAGGACAAATAGCCTAGATTTCATTAGCAAGATAAAATCCACAACGTGAAACGTGAGAAACCAAATGTGATAAGGAAATAATTGCAGGCTGGTTATGCATAGTGTCAGCCCGGCAGGAGGAAAAATAATAAAAAGAGGAAAAATTATGAGCTCTAAACAGCGACAGTTGCCCTATGAGTCTTGACTGCCACATGGCATTTCCTCCTCTCTGTAAGCCTTAGCAAGCGTTAGCAAGCTTAATAGTAAGAAGATAAAATGGAAATTTCTTGATATTGTACACTGTTCAAAGTGCTGTTTCTGTCAGTAGCATATTGTAATACCAAGTCCTCTTCAAATTTTCATCTTCATCCAGGCATAAAGGCTCATCCCAAAATGAGGAGAACTCAGATGGATTTGCTTATTCTCTTTGAACAACATATTTGAATTGCCCAGGGTTTTGGAGGGGCTATAAGTTTTCCAAGGATGAAATTATAGATAAACAATACATGTTGCATTGTAATGAAACTTTACAGATCATTAGTCTGTTCATTAATGCTTCTCTCTTTCATACTCTGATTTTTTTTTTTTCACTATCCAAACCCTAATAGTCATGGATCTTTGCAGTGTCCATGCTTTGTTTTCCAGGGCAGGTGAGACTGCAGCCCTTTAGGGCCAGAGGAGCCATCCTTGCTGCCCCATGCCTTGAGGCTAAATGGCTGATCCAACCTTCTGGAGCGCCTCATCCCACAGACAAAGCATCACAACATTCAGGAGGGTCTAGGTGCTCTGTAAAAATAGATTCAGTGTCATACGATACTCATTTTCAGTAAGTTTGTGAAAGTCATCTTGGGAGATTTAACTAATGTTCACCTCTTTGAGGCACCACATATCATTGGATGAGTTACTTATCCACCCTATGTCACAGCGCTCTGTTCCTTCATTTGCCACGAAAACAGGATGTTAGGTACCAATATAAGCACTCAGCTTCTCCCACCTTCCTGTGTGTGAATGCCTCCTGCTGGGCACCCCTGAGAAAAGAGCTGCGAGGGCCACCTGGGCAGGCTCCAATATGGCACTATCCATGCTCCAAAACGTGTAGCAGCAGCACAGCGATTGTACCGGTTTGCCATTAGGTATTAATTGAATAGGTGCTAATCTAGAAGGTAATATTTGTTCCCCTTCCCACTCTGGTTTCAAAAGGTTTCAAAACATAGCTTTAGATACTTTTTCTCCAGCTTTCTGTCTATTTATGAAGCAAAGGCTATCTTACAGAGACACTACATTTTAAGGGGAAAAAGACTTGTTGAAGTATGAAAATCACATTAAAAATGATCATATCAGTAACTATGAATAAATTGTCGGCACCATTCAGTACAGCTTAGTGCTATAATCACTGCAAAGCATTTTACAACACGTTTATGTTTAGTGGCTAGTGTGAGTGAGAAGCTTATAATTTACATCTGATGTACACGCTAGCAAATGCATCTTCAATAAGTGCACTAGCTAGGCAGGACTCTGAGTTAATTGCAAACTTAATTGCCTAAGAAGGCATTAG
>PPHD01020681.1:0-13556 GCA_002909625.1 Bambusicola thoracicus | reverse complement strand
AATCCAGAACTGAATTTTACAAGAGCAAGAATCACAATGTAATTTCAGAGTTGGTTCTAAGAGGCCATACTAATTTTAACAGTATCTCTAGATCTGCAGGTCTCGAAATGCTTCAGAAAAAAGCAGAACTATGTAGTAACCCCAGTGTCCGCATGGGAAAACGAGTCACTGAAAGGTCAAGGCATCATCAAAGAGTACCCACAAAATAGTCAGAGACTGAATCACAAATCAGGCTCACGTCCCCAAGCCTTGGCTTGTGGATTTGTGGCATGTGAAGAGGGCAAAAGGTGGCACTGGCCCAGAGAAAAGTAGTTCTTTGCTTGGAAAAACATGGTTAAAAACCATTACTATTTTTAGCAGGCCAGTTCCCCAATTCAAACCGTTCAACACGTGGCCAGACAGATGTTTAGGGCAACAAGAGGGAAGGTCAGGAGGGCAGGAGAAGGGCAGCCATCTCCTTGGTATGGAAGGACCATTCTCTGGTCCTCTGGGGTAGATTCAATTTTTCTTCAGACATACGAAACAAGCTGACACTTCTGCATTCAGTCTCATTTTTGTGCCATCTTGAAGTACTTAACCAACATTTGCTAATTAAATGTCACATTCTTTGGGGAATTTTCCTCATCTTGTTTTTGAGCAACCTAAGCACGATAGCGAGCACAACGAGTGAGATTACAGCCAAAGAAAGCTTCAATCAAGTTGTTTAAAACAAAATCTGCAGCCTCAGCAAAGTGAGCTCTGATGTAACTAAGCTGTGGCAAAACAAGGAAGGCTTTGCCTTAGGCAAGGGGTCTACAACATAACACAGAATTCATTCAGGGATATCTAGTCAAATTTAATCCAGCAAGAAAATGAAGAGTGAAGAGAATGTTTCAGCAGTGGTTATTGCAGTGGTGGTTAGCAGGGCTTTATCCAAAGCATCCTCAAAGCTTGTGGCCTCTTCTGCCCTTTAAAAATCTCCATCCGTTGCGTTTTATGTTGCAGAACACTCTCACAAAGCATGTGAGCATATGCTGTTAGAGCGAGCGAACAGAAAGAACAAATGTTTTCTTTAGGTTGAAAACAATTAACCGTCTAATTTTCATGGCAATTCTGCATGAGCAAATGCTTTTTTCTTCTCTGAAGATGTTTTGAATATACTATAAATTCTTGAGACTAATCTTGCATAGCTGCACTCCCCCTTTCCATAAGACTCTTGACGTAAAAAAATTGCTATTTCTATCCCTACTAGAAATACATTTTTAAAGAAAAAACATCTGTAGGGCTTCATTTTACTAGCAGCACTAAATAGCATTCTCTTCATTAATTCCTAATGTTGTGAATCAAGCCATAAATGCTGCAGTGGGGATATCTGGGGAAAAAGAAGAAATAAAATGCAGAGGGAAGCCCAAACATCTGAATGGGACCCATCCTCACACCCTGAAATTTCTACTAGCATATAATATTGCCTTATTTCTGAACACCCAAGGCATTTACTCATTGCTGCACCACAGTGACTGACTTACGTTCTGCAGGGCATGGAAGCACGGTACACTTTAGTTTTGCCAATTAAGGAAGTGACAGAAGTCAAGGAGCATTACAGCGGCCAATTCAAGATGTCACATTTACTCTCTATTAGCATGACTTCTCCATCTGCATCAAGGTAGAGCAAAAATGAAGACAGAATTTTACACTTTGAGTTTTAATAGAAGAAGGTTTTCCATTAAGAGTCTTCCAACTCCTCAGAGTACTTTAAGTAATAGCTTTTGGAACATTAAATATTGAATAAGTTATAGAAGAGTACTTCAAAAGGATTTTTGTTGCCATACCAAAAGATGAATATAGCTTACTTAATTGCTTACGCGATTTGCAACCAAACTATGTTACCAAATCTCAAGATCACACTTTGCTAATTCATCTTTAAATACCAGTTTCCCCTGTTCGCAGCTACAAATACAAATAGAATTAGTGCTCTTCTAAATGGGGTCGATCAAATTCAGCTGACAAGCTGCTCTTCTCCAGGAAACTCTATTTTAATCTCTCTTCTGTAATTTATGAGCCTAAAGAAAAGTTGCTAATAAGTGATACCAAGAGCCACGCTATGCACAACTTTGCTATTATACGGGGGATCAGAACAGGACAAACTAAGGCTGCATTAACATCTTAGGAAGTTTCTAATTAGCTACACACTTGCCCCATCAAAAAGTAAATAATAAAATGGTGCTGAGCACGTATGTTTTAAAGAACGGTACTTTGATTCAGAGTCTGCTCACCAGTTGTTTCAAATCTAACATGCAAAGGGATCAGATTCATTCTCTCATTTCTCACTTGCTGAGATGAGAGCTTCTCCCTTCTGGGTTATGTCTAGGAATCACACTTCTCAGTTCTGGAGGAACACACCAGCACTCTCCTGCCAAGGAAGGTCACAGGGACACCAAGGAAGGAAGAAGTCCTCCATTCACAAAATGAAAGTGAGGGACGCACACGGTTCCTTCACTAAAAGTACTGTTGAGAAACAAATTAAACCAAAGAAGGATACAAATCTCATTAGGTGTTCTGGCTTCAAAACTGTGTCTTTATAATATAAACGGTCTGTTTTTCTCCTGAAGACATTTAAAACATATTTTGGTTTTCTCAGAACCACCAGAGGCTCATTCCTGGTTGTCCCAAGACAGCAAATACGAGGCACTTAGTGCACGCCACAAGAAAATGTCACGAGCCAAAGACCAGAAACCAAACCTACAGAGTTGCCTGGTTAAAGCAGCATTTTTCTCCCCCTCTTAAGATAACTGCAGCAGCTCCAAAACCCCCTTCTGAAAGATCCCATCTCTGTCACAGGGTAATTCGACTGATTATGAAACATCATTCAAACTTAACCCACAAAGCTGTAATGCAAAACAGAAACCACCCCAAGCATCTTCCAGTGAATCAGTTTGTAGAAGGCAAGAGGTTCAAGAGATTCTGTGCCTACAGCAGTGCTAAGCACCACCACACCTTCCTCAGCAAGTCGTTCTCACTCAGAAGCCCGTGCCAAAAAGTCACCAAAGTTTACTTCAGTGCATCCAATTCCTCCCATTTCACCCACAATTGAGATGATCTCAGATTTCATAGGTACCATACACTGTGCATAAAATATTCTTGCAAGACGGCAATTTTTGCTTCTTCATCTGGGACTGAAAGCACAGGTACCTTAAAAACAGCTGCTGCACATTAATTTGTTCCTTCACTGTTAGGTCTGCTGCAACTAAAAGTGCTTTTTACATCATTTAGCATGCAAGAAATTGTGGTCACAATTTTTCATTTCCAGCCTCTTCATGCAGACCATTCATCAAAAGCATATCAGGAGCAGCAGCTTTCCAGAAGAGCTTTGGTTTGGAAGAGGAACTACAACCTGACTAATCCATTCTAACTAAACCCACAGCTCACAAAATGTGATGTATTTAAGAGAAACCAATCCTTCCATCTAAAGGGTTTACAGAACAAGCATCAGCCTCAACTCTCCCCTCAGTCAGCTGGGTCCATACAAAAATTATTCTCTATTTGAACTGAAAAGACAGTAAGGTTAGAATAATTTTCTTTTACTGTACATAATGTCTAGATCTATTTAGATACTCCATAGAATAAGCAAGATGGTCCTCTGGAAACAAAGTTTGTGATTTATTTATGCGTAATTGTGATTTACTGATATTAACAATGAAGTCTGAGGTGTTCTACTACAAGGAGAATATGGCAGATAAAAATACAGTTCTTGTTGAAGCTCATATAACAGCCTCTAGGTCACAGAAAATGGCAATGAATGGGAGGGATCTTAAATTACAAATGGTAAAACCACCTCTGTTTTGGGGGGAGGATAGAAAACACTTAGAAAGAAAAAAGAAGTCAAGGTTCTAGATGGGTCCAAGTCTCTTTGAAACCGCAGTGAAATAACAGCACATACACAAATAACAGCCAGAGGTAAGTGGCTGCTTCCAGCAAGAAAGGTTTTGAGAATAACACTCCGAAAAAGGTAAAGCGGATGGGAGAGCCCCCACATTCCTGACACCCCTTCTCTGTCAACAAGGCATTTTAAACAGCATGAAAAGCAGAAACAATGTAGGTGAAGACTCTGGCTGAACTGTAATAATACGCTCATCTGGTTTGCTGAACAGCACTTGAACTTCTAATCAACTTTATTTTTTGTGCTTAACTTTCCAATAGTGACAGAGATGAAAAATACGTTCACAAGAAGAAAGGGGCAAGTGCATTTCTGTATGAAAACAGGATTCAGATCCACATTTGTTGGACATCCTCCTCACAATCTGAATGCACGTGAATTCATGCAGGAGAGCACTGCCCAGGAGATGTCCACACGCAGCCCATGCCCCGCAGCCAGGACAGATGTGCCTCTGACTGCACGAGGGCTACAAACAGAATTAACCACATGTACTTTCCCCGTAAGGCACAACTAAATGCATGGCACGAGAGGAAGAATTAAAGAGATATTGTATTAGTTCAAGCATATTTTATAATTTAACGTGTTTTTCTCTCATTTATGGGCCGTGTTCCCCTTGCTATCTTTGTGAACGCATTTTCATTTTCAGGTTTACCCAAGGCCAGTTCACACACACAATTTTTAAGTCCTGGTCAACAGTCTGCCCAAATAATGTCTGCATAAAAATGTAACTGCCCAAGTTTTTTACTGCTGAGAATTACAAACAGGAGGGCTTTTTAGAATGGTTTACATTACTTTGTACCAACACAGTGACTTAATTTTGCAGTAGCCTTTGAAATCATAAGCAGGTGAAGTCATTGACTTCAAAGCCACACAGACCAACATCCTCCTGAAGCCTGAAACAAAACTGCCTATCAAATCAGTCAGTGAGTGGCAGCACTACATGAGCTGTTTAGATGTGAAGCTATTCAAGGACACAACTCTCTCTCAGGATACTGGGAGAAAACATAGCTCCAAGGTAAGTTTGAGCTTTCTGTGTGCAAACCAACTTAAGCCCTAGTAGGCCCAGACCATGGACAACACTTACCAGACCATGGGTAAAGGCTGAACTAGCACGGAAGAGGGAGGAAGCATCACAAAGCATCATTATTCGATGGAGACTCATTGAAGGAGAAACTAAAACTGAAGAGAAATTCAGCACGTTCCTGGATATTTACATAATTTAGAAGTAGTCCAAAGTAAATATTTACAGACAGCATTCTACGTAGGTCAGAATTTTTACTTCAAACATTTACAGTACAGAGACCAGGTAGCAGGTTGCTAATTGCTTGCCATCTGAAACACTGATTCAGATTTGACTGAAGAACAGAAATGACACGAAGAGTTCGAGCCTGCATCCAGGAAACGTTTGTTTGCATTATGAAACCACTGTCTGGTTAGTAGCCTGTTCTCAGGATTGTACTGCATTGCACAGCACCTGCGTGAGGCACAGATCTGTTCCAACTTAAACAATTGTTAAAATCTTAAACTCAAGTGACTACACACGCAAGAATTTTGAATAGTATTTGTGTCCACACAAGAAAACCTTCGCTGAAACCATTTTGTAGGGAAGCACAGAAGGAAAAAAAAAAATGATTTCAGCAAAACTTTGGCTGAGAGCTTTGAACAAATTAGATGTCAATGTTAGGAATATAATAGTAGGGAAAATAAAGAAAATATTTTCCTCTGATACAAAATATTATCCTGTTACTTTCGGACCTTTAGCAGCAGTTGAAGCAGACAGCTTCCCCTCCCTGTAAGCATCTCTCATTCACGCTGTAACAGTGAAATGAGGTAGCTCAGAGGATGCAGCAACAGAGAACCACGAGGGCACCAGAGGGAGGAAATTGAAAGGAAGCATTCATGTCTGTCACTTACCTCCGTTTTTGAGGCTCCTCACAATGAGGAACGCCCAGAAAGAGCAACTAAAAAGAGTGGTTATAGGACTAAGATATATTCAGAGTAAATCAGCAGCATAACATAGAATAATGGATATACTCCAAGTGTATACATTTAATCCAAATTGTAAGAGTTAGTTTTAGTTGGCCTGTACCTAAAAAGCTAGAGAGAACTAACACTTGTGGAAGCAAACACTTGCAGTATCCTCTCCATACACTAACAAATGACATTTTAACCCTTAGAAAGACTACAAAGTGCCACCCTGTCCCGTATCGCAGTGACCAACATCAAACAGCGTACTACAAACAGACAAATCAAACTGCATACAAAGCACAACAGAACCTTGTTTCCTAAGCAGCCCATATTCTATCATAGAGAAAAGCAACGTCAAGACAAAAATTAACCATGCTATTGCAAAAAGGGTCACTGCAGTTGGCTTCTTTCCTCTGAACTTTTGAGAATGAAGGTCTCTCACCCCCCAACACGAGGCACTAGATTTTAGCTAGTTAGAAATCCACTTCAAAGATCACACAGTCCCTTTCCAAATGTCAAGGCTCTTTAGTTAATCACGAACAACACCCTGCAGAGTAGAACTCCAGCACAAAATTTCAACAGATCTGTACGGCCCCTACGTGCAGTGACACAGCGCAGTGTGTCCACTCGTTTGGACACCTCAGCTGTACTCAGGGCACTCTTAGACACCACAATAATATTCACAACAGCACCATTTTTCCCTTCAGTCACCAAGCTTAAAATGAAAAGCCCTGCCTGAGCTCGAGCAGCACGTAACTGTATTACTATACATAAATGAATAATACAAAAATATTGCCACAAAACTCAAAGCTAGACATCCTTCTCGTTGCACTGTATCTTTATTATTATTGTTATTGCGTTACAACGATATTTATAGTCATAAAGACCACATAACTGACATGTGAAGAAGCCCATTTTGGACAACAAGACAGTTCAGACTCACAACTCACACACTTGAGCCTGCCCAGCACTAACATCACACGGCCCATCTGGAACCTCGTCCAACTGCCACCAACCGGACACTGACCGTTTTCTTAGGTGCACAGAGATCAATGAGCACAATGTTCTCTACCACCGAGGCAGAATTACTCTAGAAAAGACCTCTTCCCCGGTGTTCTCCAGTAGCCCTGAGGTGATGGGGGCTGTGGGATGCAGGGGTTGGGGATGCTGATGGGTCTTAATGAGGTAACCCAGCGTCAGTAGCACAGCAGCTGCCCACTGACAGCCTCAGCACGAGGAGAGCATCCTCAGGAACTCCTCAGGAAGGAACGCACTCCTGCCCCACGTTCCAGAAGGCCGAAGGGATTTTGAAGAACGGGCCTTTTTCTTTATTACTGTGATTCGGTGTTGTTTTTTTGTCGCTGTTGTTTCGGGTTTTTGTTTGTTTGTTTGTTTTTCAGATCGCGCTTCTCCCCGCAGGAGGATCACGGCAGCCCCCGCCCCACCGCTGTGCACTTCACCCCTAAGTTCCCCTCAGGGGCCGCTCCCGCAGCCCCGCGCACCCCCGGCCCCGAAGCAGCGCTGAAGCGGCCCCCCCCTCCTCACGCCCTCACCGCGGGCAGCGGCACCCCCCGCCCGATCCGCCCCCCCTCCCCCGCCCGGCCGCTCCCTCAGGACCCCCCCGGCTCCAGCGCCCTCCCCTCGGGGCTCTGCCCGACGAGGAAGGAGGAGGGAGGACGGCCGTGGCCCCCGCCTCTTCCCCTTCCCCCTCCTCTTCCTCCTCCTCCTCTTCACAGCGGAGACT
Source organism: Bambusicola thoracicus (assembly GCA_002909625.1). Classification (NCBI taxonomy): domain Eukaryota; kingdom Metazoa; phylum Chordata; class Aves; order Galliformes; family Phasianidae; genus Bambusicola; species Bambusicola thoracicus. The sequence goes on along the minus strand of PPHD01020681.1, from coordinate 5,931 downwards.
CCAAAGCCCCGCTGCCCCCCGGACCTCTCCCCGCCGCCCCGCCAGGCCCCCCGCCCTTACCAACAGCGCGGCGCTGAGGCGGCGCGGCCGCGGGCTCCAGCAGGGTTGGGCGGTCGCGGCGTCTCACCTCAGCCTCAGCGCCACCGCCACCGCCATCTTGCCTCCCCTCCCCCGGCTCGGAGGACTCCGCCTACTCCCGCCAGGTCCTGGCAGCTACCAAACAAACAGCGGCGCGGCGACTCGGAGATTCCTACCGGTCGCGGGAACTCGCCCCTTCCTCCCAACCTGCAGCCGGCGTAGCGCTGCTCTGGAGCCGTCGGCTCGCCAGAAAGCGGGGGCGGGCCCCGGCGTAAGAAGGCGGGTTGCTACATTCCTTCCAGGACCCGCTCGCCGGTGCGGTGGCGGAGTACGGCTCCCTCCCCCCTCCCCTCTGAGGGGCTCTGCGCGGGGGGGGCGGCGGCCGCCATGAGGCGCGCAGCGGCGTTGCCGCTGAGGCGGTGTCACGGATCGAGCGCGAGGGAACCCCTCACGTACACACCGCCCCTCGGCCGCGAGAAGGCGAATGGGCTGAGGTGAAAAATGGTAAATAACGGCCACTGAGGTGCCAGGCGGCGGCTGAGGGGCGGAGCGCGGCCCCTCAGAGCCGTGTGGGGGTTCCCGCGGTTGGCGCGCCTCTGCCTCTCGTTCTGAAATATTAGGTTTTAAATCGCCACTGCCTCGGTTTTTTTTCCCCCCTTTTCCTCCTGAATGAGAAAAATGAGCACTGTCCCCTGTAGAGCCGCGTTACACTCCGCTGGTGCCGACGGCTTTTTCCGTAAGGTGTTTGAAATCCTCACGTTTAATCTGCAAACGTGTTATCGTGAGGTGCTGAGATCACAGATAGATCTCTTTATCGGGTTTGCCATGGGAGCACGTACCGTCAGCCAAGATTAAGCTGTCCCACTGAGGAAATGTGGTCATGTTGTACGGCTTCCAGTCGGAGTCACAGCGCAGGTGCTCAGCCTGTGGCAAAGAGGCGACTTTCCCTCATTAAACGCGCGCTTTACTGGCAGCACCACAGCTGACTTCCACTCCGTTAATTGCTACATCAACACATCTCCAGGCTGAAGCCTTTAACCCCACTACAGCCGACAGCTCGCTTCAAGGTATCCAAGTAAAGCCCGTGAAGGAGCCGGGCGCGTTTTGTGAGGTGTTTGTTCTCCAGATGCTGAATTCCTCCGATTTGCTTTCCCAGTTTTACTCTTTAAGCTGAGGTTGGGGTAACGTGCTGCTCTTCCATGCCTCGAGCAGCACGGCTTCCAAGCCACTGTTTATCTCATTGCCTTTCCCTATTTACTCCCTGTCACCTTTTGCTTTGTAACATCTCCAGCGATTCACTTCGCCCCTGAGATGCATCCAAACGCTTTTTTTTTCTCTCGCAGCCGCGCTCAGGACGGCCGCACAGAGCTGCGCACGGCACAGCCAGCCTCTGGAGATGCTCCTCGCCCCGCTCTCGAGGTCTCGCTTCGCCCACGTGTGTTCCACAGCCACACGGAGGTACGCGTCGAAGAGCTCAGTTTTGTCTCCGTTTGTTATTTCTTAACGTCCCATAGGGGCCCATTTCCCGCTCCCGAACCAGGCCACCGCCCAACCCCCTGCCGAGTACGGCGGAGCAGCCCCGAAGTAGCGGTGCCGGTGCGCGTTTCCGCGGCCGAGTGGCCCCGCCCTGAGGCGGAGAATGGAAGGGCGGAAGTGGGGAACCTTTGGTAGCGCGGAACGTTCGCGCTTCTCGTCCCCGTTTCCCGGCGGAGCAGCGCGCGGTGCGCGGCGGCTGTCGCTATGGCAGCGGGGCCGTGGGGCTGGGGGCTCGCGGTGCTACTGCTGTTGCTGTTGGCGGTACTGCGCTGCGCCGCGCGCCGCCTGCGGAGCCGTTCCGCCGCGGGAAGCGCGGTGGGGTCGCGGGATGATGACGTCAGCGCTCTGCTGGTGACGGCGCACCCTGATGATGAAGTGATGTTCTTCGCCCCCACGCTGCTCTGCCTGGGCAGGGCGGGTGCCCGCCTCGCGGTGCTGTGCTGCTCCGCAGGTGAGCGGGGACGCGGCAGGGAGCGGTGGGGCTATCTGGCCCCTGAGGTGCCGTTGTCCGTGGAGGTCAGGCTTTCCACCCATGGCGTCACGCGGAGGCCGCTGTGATGTTTTCTTTCGTGACGTCAGTGCTGGGTTGCCTCCATGGGCGGTGCGGGCACGGCTGTAATGACGTATCAGCGCATGGTTGGTGTGGCCTCATCGTGGTGTGACACTGTGATGTCACTGTGATGCCACACGTGATGTCATTGCTGTGCTGATCCTCACAGCCTTCTGGGCTTCTGCTGCAGTGGCAGCGGGCATTGCTGAGACTCTGTGGTTTGGGGTCACTGTTCTAGGTTGGGGTGTGTCCTGCACACGCCTGAGTGTGGCCTCACATGTGGGTCTTCAGCCAAAATGCTGCTTTTGGCAGTTTCATTAGCTGTAGTAAAATCTATATCTGAACCATGCACATGGTTTCACAATCAATTCTCATGCTGCAGCAGTGAGATACTCGGAAACGGCATGGAAATGTCATTAAGTTGCATAAAAGCACTCATTGTTAAAGTTTTTGCATTTTGTAGTTCTGTGGTCTTCTAGAAAACTTGCTTTGGATGATCCAGTTTTGATATCACTATATATTCACAGTAACACATCTAAAATGTTGGTTGCAAAACAGTATAATCATGAAAAAATAGCTCTGAAGATAACCTGAGGCTGTGCTGCCCATCAGTCAGCTCAGAGGCAACATCAATGGTGTCTTCGTTTGCTAGAGACAAATGTCTAGTTTGTGCTTCGGGTCCTCCAGGGAGGTTGTGCAGTCTGCTTCAGTGCTGCATTAGCTTTTCTTCACATCACCTTTTCCTGAATTTGGAGTGATCTATGTTTGTTTGTTTATTTGGTTTATCTGCTGTGAACATGGAAATCAGAATATTCCTTTGTAGCAGCCTCTAACATATTTTTAAAGCTGTTATCTGATTCTCCTGTGTTCTCCAGACTAAACTACACAATTTCTTTCAATCTTTATCATAGGTAATATTTTCTAAACTTCTGATCATACATCTTGCACTCCCGTGGACTCTCTTCCATTTGATTCACATCTGTTTCTGAAGCACAGTAACCAAGAACTGAGGCCTTTCTGGGCCTGAATCAAATGAAAGACTCTCAGAGGAGAAATCTCTCAAGGAATTTTCACAGCATATTACACTCCTATCTTGTGTTTTTCTTGTTATCTACTAAAGCTTGAGATAATTTTTTTAATGCACAACTGATACCTAATCAGTTATTCTTCCTGTGAATTCAAGGTTGTACTGTTGTGCTTGATGAAACGCTGCAGTTTTGCATTTCATTATCATTACTTTGTTCAGTCCTTTTGGATGTAGGAAGCAGCCTCACGTTAACTGATTTATCAGACCATACGTATGGCTGTACCTGAATTCATGAGCCCGTGGTGAAAACTTAATGTTCGAATGTTTGTTCAGAGGAGTATTTCAGGCTAAAAAGATGTACCTCTTACACTGACAGCTGCTTGTATTTGGGGAAAAGGGACTGCTGTAATTTTGAAATCTCCTGCTTGTTCACTGCCAACTTTTATATTCTTTGTTCTCAGACCTTTCTGTCATAACAGGCTATCTAGGTGAGAAGACAGGGATTAAGCCATTGTTGAAGTCTAACGGTACATTGATTTTAATGATCACTGCATACTCCCCATTAAAGATTTAGTGCAGAGCTTTCAGTTGTCTTTGCTGAGGGACAAAAGTCTGTGGATCCCATTTGGCTTTTTCACAGCTGTGACGAGATTACTGACATGCAGTTCTGCCATTTCAGTTGTCGGGATTAAAATACTGCTGCCAGTGGAGAACTTTCCAAAGAAGTGTTGTGTTTCTTTTATATTTTGTTCAGATTCTCTTTTTTATTGTCTTTCCAGTAGTCCTGCTTCAGTGACATGAAACAATAAATGTGTTTGAGACTGTCTTCTATTGCATGTCTTGCATGTCTCTGTAATAGAACTAGCAACCCATATAGGAAAATGCATTCACTGAGCTAATAGCTTTCCCTCTGCCTCTTAATAGCCTTCTGGTGATTCAGATGGTTTATCCTCTCATTGTTTGTATGATTGATGATGACAAGTGAGTTGATCAAAGACTCCGCAGATTGTAAGGCTGAAACGAAATAATTACGTAGGAACTGTTGTATTTGCAGTTCTCACATATCAGTCAAAATGCCATAGAAATGAATCAGAATTACAACACTGCGAGGGGAAAAAACAGCTTTTTCCACACTGAGTAATCTTTGAATTAATAACTTTGTATAAATGTGTTTTGTTCTCTGTAGTAGCTGGCTCTCTATTGTGAGTGCTCAATGGATGAGTTCCAGCAGCATTAGCTATTCAGCTGGTTTTGCTTTCAATAGCTGTCTATTTTTTCTTGTTAGCATTTATATATTCCTAATGTCCAGACACATTTCTCAAGCTGGAGAAAATGGATCTGTTCCTCTGAGTTCAGGAGAAGTTAGGTATTTTGAGAATAATGGCACCACTTGGATGAAACATCACCTGCAATCAGTTACTGCACTACGTTGCAGCATAACTTATGTTACATTAAAACACTAGTATCATTAATTCCTGTGCAAGAAATCAATCTAAAATGAAGTGCTCATGTAGTCCATCTGAGGAAGGCACACAGTTAAATTTCCTCTTCTGAAGCTGGAACATTGTGGTCCAAGCTGCAGACTGCCAAGCTGACGCGTTTCTCAGCAAACCCCCAGGTAATCATCGTCACAGTCTTATAGAATCATTCACTCACAGTCTGCAAGAGTAGTTGGTTTTTTCTGACTATTGTTCACCACTTTGAAAATTATACAAAGCTTCTAGTGAGTGCTCAGATTGCAACATTTCTATAGAGAAATGCTACATTTAGATGAGTCATCCCCAAAACAATAAAAAAAAAATCGAGTGTAATTCAAGACAGCTGATTACAGACTCAAATCATACATTAATACACAGCTAAATTTTATCACCCTGTTGCTTCAAAGGTCAAAATTGGGCTGCAAATATTGTCCTGCATAGGGTAGCATATTGGAAGGGACCATTGCATAGATTTTGCAAGACTGATTCCAAGAAAAAAATAATAATAATAAGGGAATGTGAGGACAAGATGAGAAGAAAAGATTTCAGAGAAGGAGACTGTGTGTTATAGGTGTTTCCCTACAAGCTGTTGGTCTCCAAATATCTAAGTTCTAATATCTGGTTCTAAGTTCTTTGCAATTGTAGCTTCTGCTGGAATTTCCTCTGTGAATGATGCAGACTTCTGAGAAATCTTCATCTCAGAAACAGATTTTTATGTTGGAATTCTTCATTCCCTAAAATCCTCTTAATTTCATCACTGTTTTCTATTGTACTGTCTTAGTGTTACGTGGCACCTACTGTTCATTAGAAGTGGCACAGAGTATACTACAGGCTTTAATCACTTAAAGAATGCATCCTGGGACAAGTTTTCCAAGTGTCGTCCCAGCATTTCTTTCTGAGGACTTTGGCCTTGCTGTTCAGCCTGACTCTGTGGGCCTGTGCTGTTAGGAGCACAGGAGGGAGTTCATGGTACCATGCCTAATAGTGAAGGAGGAGTGGCTCTCTGGCCCTTCCTGAGGAGGTTAACTATTACTGATTTGTTTTGAATACCTCTCTTTAAAGTGGACTAAGGTCCCACTAACTTCTTTCATAGAGACAGCCTGGAAATTTGCCAGCAATAACAGTTCATAGTCACCTCCCTGGAGAGGCTGTTCCTTCTGTGTTTATGAAAAGATCTTGCTTAACTGTTTTTAGTACGTTGGTGACTTGCATTCAGATAACTGGTAACCTGTTTCTCCATGTAGACAGCCTTAGAAAGCTCC
>PPHD01020680.1:0-13556 GCA_002909625.1 Bambusicola thoracicus | reverse complement strand
TTTTTTTTTTAAATGTGGAAGAAACAAATATTTGGTTTGAGTTTGCTTAGTAATTTATGTGAAACATAAAATGTAAAAATATAGATCGCTTTCTCATGGGAAACCTTCAAACCTTGAAGTATTTCTAGCTGGTTTATTAAAAATGATCTCTGTGAAGCTGCAAGGACTTACCAAGCATCAAGAAAAAATCATTTCTGGTTCTTAGAAGACATGATGTCTGCATTTAAAAAAAAAAAAAGAAAATGAATTACAACAAATAGTGTTAATTGCATTTTATTAAAACATGTTAATTTGATTAGTGTACAGTTTTTTATCACATGAGATATGAGAGTACCACATACGAACCGACTTGTTCTATTGGCAGTATTGCAGATTGTCAATGATTTTGCACATTATTAATAACTATATAATTGGAACAATACAGTACAAATTAGGAAATTATTACTAAGTAAAGTACAAGCCATTAAAAGAATTATGCCAATTAGCTCTTTTTGTTCAAGATTCTGAAGTGAGATTGTACCACGCATTACAGAAAACTTAAGTAACTGGAGATCTTTAGTGATATATTGCTTTTAATATCTGAAATATCTTCAGATTTGCCAGTGTTGCGGTTACCAGTCTCACATCAAATCACTTCTTTGCAGTGCAGTGGATGGGAGTGCCTGTCTTGAATTCCCACTATGCATCCTCTACATTTTCCTCTTTCCGTTTCTCTGTTCATCTCCATTGCTGCCTTTATGCATCCCTTGTCATTTAAAGAATTTCCCATTTGCCTTTTTTTAGTTCCTTTACTCTTTTATTTAAAAGCTTGATTGTCTATACAGTCATTTATTTCAGATTAGTCACAACAAACGATTGGCACCACAGACAAGTTTAAGTGGACAGAGAATTTCAAACTTGCATAATGCCAATCAGCTGTACTGCTGTTTAAAATAAACCTAGTTACAGACATCAGAAGAGTTTCTTGTCAGTGAGCTAGGTAGGTTGTTTGAGTTTCTTTTATAGAGCAGGTTCATCAGAAGACATAAATTTATAATGCAGGCTTGTAGCTTGTAGCCCTGAGAAGATACAGGGTTAATTATTTCTTGGTTTTGATAAAGTGCTGAGGAGAAGTAAATGAAAGTGAAAACGTTTGAAAATCAGCGCAAGTTGCAGTTGGCACCTCATGAGGTGAGTTCAGTGTTTCCAGGGTATATAACACAAATTATCTTATTCCTCTACCAAACAGACATTTCTTAAGTACTTGCATGCACTTGTGGGACTGTTTCCCTGGATGATTGTAAGAGTATTAGGCTAATGCTCCTCATAACTTGCAGGTTAGAGTTAACAACACTCAACACTCAGCAGGCAGTGAATGGCTCTGTGCCTGGGCAAGCTGGTAGCATTACCAGTCCTACCAACTTGGTATGAAAGTGAACACTGTTGTAGGATCAATTACTCCATCAAATCCAGGCCAAACTAGGCTTGTGACAAAGAAAGTGTTCAAATCAAATTTAAGTATTTATACAACAGATGCTAAAATCTGCGAAACTTCTGGGGAATTCAGTTCTAAACTGATCTGACACCTTATTTGGTCATGGGACCATACCCTGGGAGCAGCACCAAGGTTCTGCCAGCTATTTCACATTTGAGATTTTTTCAATATCACTGAGCAAAGATGCTTGTCTGTATCATTTCAGTTGATCAGTCTTGATACGGATGTTAAACTATAAAGTCACCCTTTCCATTACTTGCGTTGTAAGACAGATGCTATTCTTATTACTAGGATTTTTAGTGGGTGTTACCAGGATGCAAGAAGTGAAGATAGTGCCTGTTCCATCAACCCCAACACAGGAGCAGGCAGTCAGATCAGGGGAACATCTAGGGCATCTTCAGCCTCATGACAAGACGAGGCTCTGGTGAGGAGGCTGGACCTGAGGGCAGGTGCAGGACTTGCTGTTGCACAGCAGGTTCTTTAAGTGGAAAAAAAATCCAGTGCTTGATTTGTGTACACATGTTCAGAAATATCTTCTGCATTTGCTGATAGCACAATCCTGAGTTATAAATCATATGAGAATGTTGTAATATGCTATCTAGTTTTTATTTAAACATAGTTTTATTTTGGCTATGATGTGGATTATAAATTTGTCAATAGGAAAAAATTTGTTATTCCTGCATGTATTTCCACTTTAAAACTAAAACAAAACAAAAGAATTAATATTTTCACAAGTCTTGAGTAAAAAGAGAGTACTAATTATGTGAAAAAAAAAATCCTGGAAAAAAAGTGCTTGCTGTTTTGGGAATCTCTGCCTTGCATAATGCATAGTCAGGTAGACGTAAAAGTAGTGCCTTCTATTTTGTCATCTTGGCCCTTGGTATCAGAGGCAGAAGTTGGTGCTGTATCAGTAGAAGATTGAAGCTCCCTGCCAGTACTGCATTATGTTTTCTTGCTGTGTGACAGATGGCAGCAGAGGAGCAGTCTGACAAAATGGCATCTGACTTAGAAGCGTGCATGAAGGAAAGGTGAGAAATTCCTCCATGCAGAAAAAATTGCACCTGCTGACATTTATTGACACTTGCTGAACGTTTATGGACACCAAACTGTGGGTTTGAGCACAGAGAGGTAGTGGGTGGTGTGTTTCAGGAGTGGTGACAGAGACCTCCACTGGTGCAGATTTTCATGAGCACAGCATGCAGCCTTTTGTTCATCGCTATCAAAAGTGCATAGCTACTGGTGTTGAGTATATTGAAAAAGAGTGTGGTGTAGTTGAGAATTTGCTCTATCAACTGGTGTTATTGTACTTTTTCTATCTGTTGTAGTTGCCATGGAAATAAATAGGAGGCATTACTTTCAGAGCAGCCTACATATGTCTTTTATGAGGAACTCAGTCCAGCCCCTGGAACAGATCCATAGCACTGCCTCATTGGAATTGGAGCTGTCAGGCTTGTTTTCATTCATTTCATCATTTAGAAATACCAGGGTGCTTACCAGCCACATTAAGGTCTGTACATTATGGGAAAATGAGCTGAAGAGCTAAAACCAACAGAAAACTGGGAATTTCTGTTCCTTGAGGAGAACTGATTTTCGAAAGTGAAACATTTAAATTCGATGGGTTGATATTTCTAGCTGACGTGACAGATTGTGTTTCAATTTTACCCATTTCCTCTATCTCATTTAAAATACCATCTTAGGCTTTATTGCAAAATGTTTGCTTTTATGTTTTTAACCAGTTCAAACAAATCTAATGCCTGCTTTTAAACAACAGACCTTCCCACATGTACATATGATTAAAAGAGACCATAAATTTAGAAAAAAAAAAAACCAAACAAAATATTTTAAATAAAACATTGTGAAAAAAGCAGAAATACTGCAGAAAGAATACCCATGACATAAAGGCTATTTTTTCAGTGCTATTTTAACAAAAACCCCTAAGCAGAAAAACCTCTCCACTTAGCCAGACAGCAACAGTGTATATCAATTAGGAGTCATAGTCACAGGCATTTCTGAAAAAATAGAGGCAGTGCAGGCAAGAGCACACAAACTTACCTCTCTAGAAGGATGATAAGGAAGCCTGCAGGAGTGCAGGAGTTTTTAGTTCATCTTTTAACTGAGATACCATTACAGCAACATAGATACTGCACATACAGAGATCAAAATAAAACCAGTTGCTTATTGCAGGCACTATGTTTAGACATAGGGTAACTGTAGGACATTCTTCACCTTATCATTTTCAGAAAAAGAAGTCTAATCTGTCCTATATACTGGAAAAATCCTGTGAAACAGTAGTTATTCCTGTCCTTTAACGTTGGGAAAGCTAATAGTTTTTAGGCTCTGATTTGTTTTCATGCTATTTCCCTTTGAGAACATCACCCTTCTGACTGGGCTGACATCTATCACAACAAATCCTGTTGTCAATGTCATACCAGTTAAAATTTCAAATGACTGAAATCCTGCTCCCTAATAGAATAGTTATCACATGAATGAGCAGATGCTGACATGGGGAGCACCTGACACTTTGTAAATTAATGCCATTCAAGCAAAGCATCAGCAGGGATAGATACTTTTAGTAGTTAAACATCTGCAGAGGTGACTTGTTTGCAAATCATTCAGAATAAAAACTTGTTAGTTGTCAGAGATCCTTGGCCTATTCCTGATGACTCTGGGTCTAGACCTACTTGTAATTGTATGCTAGCATCAGAAATGTGCTCCCAGACATCTTTGGCAAAGTGAACTCCCTGAAGTTTAGCATAACACAGCAGATCTAGTTGCAACTCCAGCATCAAAACACATGTTAAGGAAATCTCAGACTAGATACCTTTAATTACCCTGAAAATAGATTCAAGTCCCCATGTTTATACCAAGGTGCTCTTGTTAATGTGAAGGGAAAGTGGTAGTGCCTTCTCTATGTAGGACACTGTCGCAAGTATTCGCAATGAATATAAATGTTTTTATGAAGCACATATTATGTTGTGGAAATGCTTAATTTGAATGTTGTATATGTTGGTTATGATTCCTAGTTAAATTATTCTGCATCTCTCCCAAGCCCAACACAATCATTTCTAAGCCACTATAGACATCTGGGGAACTTTCCCAACTCTTCCTGAGTGAGCTGCAGCAGTCCCCAAATAATACAAGGGCTACTCTGAAGGTAATGCCTCCTATTTTGTTATGTTGGACCACAATGTCAGAAGCAGATGTTGGTAGCATGAGAGTAGAGATTGAACCTTCCAGCCAATATTCTGTCAAATTTTGCTGCCATACAACAGATGGCAGCAGAGGGGCAAATGGCATTTGACATGGAAGTGCATATGAAGGAAAGGTGTGGAATTTAATTCCTCCATGTGGAAAAATGGAGCCCATTGACATTCTTCAACCCTTGCTGAATGTGTATGGAGACCACGCAGTATATGTGAGCACAGTGAGGAGGTGAGTGGCACATTTCAGCAGTGGCGACAGTGGGAGTGGACCACCTCTACTGTCTGTGCCCACAGATTTTTGTGTGCACAGAGTGCAGGCTTTTGCTCATGTCTGACAAAAATGCGTGGCTAATGGTGATGACTGTGTTGAAAAACAGTGCTTTGTAGCTGAGAATTTGTTCTATCAAATAGTGCCACTGTGCTCTTTGTACCTGTTATAGTTTCCATGAAAATAAATAGGAGGCATTACTTTCGGAGTGACATACAAATATTCTTGTGTAGTGTAGGGAAAATAATGGCTGCAGGCAGAAATTAGATCTGAGGCTTTCAGACAAGTGCTCTGGCACTGAGGTAAAACAGAAGGCATTGCAGATTTCTGTTTCTAATAACTACTGAATAAAAGTTGAAGAGAAACCAAATGCGAACTGGAATAATTGACCTGGGAAATTCTCACTGGGAAAATGGTACACTGACTAATCTGCGAGCAAGCTTTATAAATGAAAGGCTCTAAAACTGCCTGAGGTTGACTATAAAGAGTGAGGCATTACTTTTTCACAGGAAACCAATTTACTGAGGGTTGCTTTGTGCAGTTGAATGGGTACTTCTTTTAGTAGCATCACAGATTAGAGTTGCCATTGGAGAAATAGAAGGTGTATTGATAGTAAGCAGGTGGCTTTTGTTCCAAGGAGGTTTGTTTGGTACCATATTATGATTGAGCTGATGCTGTGACATGTTAAGTGGAGCTTGTCATTCTCCCATCTGGTCTACACAACTGCTGGAGGCAGAACCCATTTAGGAAGTTGCACATTTCTTGCAGCTGTTCTGAATGTTTCATAAATAACTAACAGAAACCACTGATTCATTTGGTTTTATTAAACTTTTCTAGGGGAATCGTGTCATTGTTCATGGAGAAAATTGTATGCATTGCATGGCATTTAAAGAACTTGTTATCAAATTACAGCACTTTAAAGCCTTACTTGGGGCTAATGGGAAAATTGTAAAGTACAGATCAGGACTTATTTTGGCCTGATTATAATTTATCTGAATGACTGCACTTGATAAAGAGTCCTTCATGCTAAGTAAAATGCTTTTTGCCCGTGGAACCCAGTGGTGGCTTATTTTTGTTCCCCTGTGGATGCAGTTTATCCTTGGGTCTTATCTGGAAGAAGCAGTTGTGGCAGAATGCTGTGTTCACTTCATACATCATTTAAACTGGTTTTGTTATTGATGAACTGCTTTTCTAATTCAAAGATGAAAGTGAACATTATAAACAAGACATTCTCATATTAGCTTTTTAATGCTTTGCCCAATGGGCAATTTAATGCGACATCAAATAAGATAGTAGCTGAATGACAAAAAGAACCTTTCCCATGCTTGTTGGCTTCTAATAGCTTGATTTCATTTTTAATAGGCTGTTAATCTTCAGTTATTGTTTTGCTCTGAATCAAGTGTTTCACTGCAGTGAGCTGGGTTGTTTGTCTACCTTGGGTTTGTGTTGCGTGCATTTAACACTCCCTTTGGAAGACATTAGGTGCATATAAGTTGCCTAAGATTGACTTTGCGGTAGAAGATTTTGACTCCCCTTGACAAAACCTATCTATCTGTCATGATGTGACAGGATAATAAAACTATTCATGTGCTAAGTTGTAATGATATCTAATATGTTGACAATAAAAGGCTACTAGCTGTTGAATTCAAAGCAAGTTGCACACTGCATAGAAAAAGAGAAACTGTTGGGTATAAATGAGCTCTTAAAATGTGATGTAGTGAAAAATGTTAATTACAGTGAGCTGTCTCACTTGAAGGGGACAGACTTATTTCAGGTAGAATTACTGTCCTAAAAGTCTGTTAAGTCCATAGTATACAAGGACAGGCTCAAAGCCTTTGTGAAACTCCCAAACAGAGCTTTGTGACATTTATGCAGATTTTTTTCTAAATGAACTAGGGAACAGTGTCACCGACAGGCTTGTAGTATGTTAAAAGGCAGAAAGAACAGAGTTTGAATAAAATTCTATTCTGTGATGTCTCAGTATTTTTCTTGATTGAAAAAGGACTGTTGAATCATATAAGGGGACAGAGATTTCTATGCTACTCTGAGAGTGATCAGAGCATCTTGGAATCTTATCTGGTGAAAAACCGTCCAGCCTATGGATAAGGTTCTTGATCAGGTGCTGCTCTTCATACCTGGACTGTTTCAAGCTTTGGAAGGGTTTCTACATAGTACAGAGAGACAACCTCACTTCCTGAGTTTAGTCCCATGCAAATGTGTAATGGATAATCATAAGCTGATCATATACTCTTTGAAAATTGCGTAGTTTGGGCAAAAAGTCAGCTACTAACAGGAAGCTCCTCTAGAACATATTTTTGTCCCCACCTTGTCTGCTGGCCAATTTCTAGTAGCCTTCTTGGCTGCTGCTTACTCAGTTAGAATTAAGGAGATGATTGATGTACCTCCTTGGACACTCATTGTAAAATGTGTGCAGAGATCTCCAGCCTGACAGTCAGCTGAACTGGGAAGTTCACCTGGGACTCAGGTTTGTCTTTATCTTTAGAGCTCAGATCTGGGATCAGCACCAGGTGAACTCATCATGCTGCTTTGAAACCAGACTGAAAGCATGAACTAAGGATATGGAATTTTCTCCAACATATATCTGTATGACTAATGTCTCTTGTAACAGTACAGTTCCTAGAAGTATTTCTCTCTCTAATACCACTACAAAAATATCTAATGGCAGGGGATCATAGAAAACTTCAAGTTCAGCTGTGATGGAATCTTTCTTACTATTCATTTTGAAGTTATTGTAAGCCAAATGTATTTGGCTTGATGCATGTTAACTCTGTCATTCCTTTTCAGTAGAAAAACTGAAACATTCAGAAGATGGACTAGCACTCTCTGTGCTAGTCTGTGCTATGTTTCATTCCTTACTTACAGGCGTGCATTGCAGTGATAATTACAATTCCATTGTGGTTTTCTTGTCTTCGTGTGTTTAGCTTTCTGTTGTCCATCAGTAACGTTTCCATTTTGTTTGTCTTCTCCTTGCATAGTGTAGAAAAATTTGTTTCTTTTTCTCAAACTTGTGACATACTTCTCACCCAGATTAGATATAATACTTGATTCTGTTCTACTGCTTAGTGCTAGCATAATTTTCATCCCTTCCTATTTACCTCTAATATATCTCTTTTTCATTCAAAGTCTCTATATAAACCAGGTTATTCTCCTACTATATTTAAAACAGAACTTGAGATTACTTCCACCTTTTCTTTTCTTTTCTTGGATTAAGAAAGTCTTATCTCACTATATTCCCATCTCTCAGCATGTCTCAACATTCTTCAATTCTCATTAACTTGCATTTTCTTCTAGAAGAATTTATACAGGAGATGATATTTGATTGTCTTTCTGTTGTCTTCTAGGACTACTGATGTGAGAATACTATTTTCCTGGATGCAAAGACTATTTTTACATATTCACTATGCAGAGATGCTGTGTAAAAGTAGCTACTAATTTTCCTGATTAAACCCTAAGGGACATTAAAACCTTTTCTTATACAGTAAATTAAAAAATAAAAAAACAACTTATTGAAAAAGTGAAACGCATACCTACAAAAAATCAGTTTGAACAGGTTATCATAAATGTCAGAAATAGCATCTATTCTTTCTTACTTCTTAGTTCACAAATTGGTATAATTCCATAGGCTCCAAAGCTTTGTGATGAACAGATAAAATATAATGATAAAAACACAGGTATTTAGTTTTCTCTTGGCATTGATTTAATTCCAGAATGCACGTATCAGACTTCAAGATCTGACCTTACTTGAGGCCATTTTAGACTGCATTTTAAATCATGTATGGCATTTCAGAGGGTCATAAAGAGTAATAGTTTTTCTTGTCAATGCATATTTCAAACAAATTTGAAAAAGATAGCAGACTTTGAAATAGAAAAATTCAAATTTGATTTACAGATGCTTGAAAACATGCTTATAACAGGCAAAATGAAATCTGCAGTAGAGATAAATATATTCATCACTGATAATTTCTGCTTTATCATTTCAGAAGATTTCTTCATGAATGTACAGATTAGACCTCAATAATTTGTTTCTCTTTCAGAGCTTGGCTAAGTATAGTACTTATGTATGCCCTGACCAAACATGTGATGAGTGGTTCTATGTTTTGTACAGTTTTTCTAACATGATCTGTGCAAGGGGCCACAGTTAAGAATACAGGTTTCCCTAACAGCTTTCAGAAAAGGAGTCACATCTGGGGATGCTTCATTATGATTCATGTCATTTGAAAAATTCTGGTTTTCTCCAGTAGCATTTCACATTTCATTGTTTTGATTTTAAATTTACTAGATTTGGTCATCAGTCTGGCATTTAATTATTGCACTAATGTATGTTCTTCTCTTACACCTCACCCTCTCCTTTTTTTTCTTTTCTTTCCTGATTATTTTAATGGGCAATAATTGTAAAAATGAGATTTTAATTCAGTTACAAATTTTGTATGCAAATACAGAGATAAATAATCCCATCTGATGTATAAATACACATTTTTTAAAATTTCCATTTGATTGACATGCAATTATATTTTTCTTATGGTTTTCTTAACTGCATTTATCTTTCTCCTTATTTTCATTATTTTACAATATGCCAGCATACACAATATGCTTGAAGAATTCAATATGTGCAAACAGAAATGCAAAAAAGAAACATGTCCTTCCATGTTCTTTCCAATAAAACACATCCGATCTAAACATCATCTAAATTGCTATGTAAAGAGCTTATTTTTTTCAAAGGAAAAACATGCTATTTTATAGAATCAGCTGCTTCCTTCCAAAATATAACAGAAAAAGTTATTTAGACTGTGTTAAGTGAGGTAAGCAACTTCTGTTTGTAGTGTTAATTTTACAGCTGCAATAAATTTCAAGAACTATGATTATTTCTGTTGGAATATTTTTACTTTGCCTGGGTTTCCAGAGGATGAAAAAATTTGAGTCTATTAGTAGAAGCAATACACCCTAACTAATAATTGACTTAGGATAATTAAATATAAACAAAACTGATAAATCTTCAAAAATCTTCTTTGCTTTTCTTTTGAGAGCTGAACATTGTCTGAGTGATGCTTTAAAATATTTTTCTGCAAGCACAGCAAATAGGAACATTTTATTAATAAAGATGGTTATTGCATTATTATGTTATCCACATGGTAAATGTGGATAAAATACATATAAATGCTGATAAAATACATACTGTGTTCAAAAAACCTTATCTGTGCAAGTTTGATCCATTATTGGTGTGGAAAGAATTGCAAGTAAATGTTTTTTTTTTAATAAGCAGACTAATTACTTCTGATGTAACATAGAATTTGTATATACAAACTTTCATCCGGATACACTATTTTTGTTTTGACTATTCAGTTAAATTTTTCATCATCTCTCTGATGGATTAAAGCATTGCTAAAAAGAAGTGTTCTGGAAAATACTGCAGTAGTCCAAAATGGAAATCACTCCTATGAGGAAAATGGTGTTGGTTTTGTTTGCTCCATTTGCTCCTGCGTTTTGTTTGTTGTCTTTGAATATTCCTATCTTTGTTAATACCTTGCTGGTGCTGGCACATCTACTTTTGCAATATCACCTGTTGGGTAGCTATGACTAATAATAGAAATTTATATGTTTTACTTTTGATTCCAGCTAGATAAAGAGACTAAGCATCAAAACTGGTATAATTTCAGCAGAGTTGCCACATCTCTGTGGCAACAGAGATGTGGCCCAGGGCTCAAAGTGTAAGTACCTCTGGCTTGAAATGCACAGGATCACTGAGATTTCAGTGTTGTGCAGAAAAAAAGACATGGTACATACCTGAGCGAGGTGATGTTCTCACAGAGTTGTTTAACATTTTGCCAAGATCTGTACATTGAAAACAAAACTTGTTGAACTGTGGTAAATTTGTCATAGAAGATGCCATACTTTCAGCAATGCTGAAAGCCTTTTTTTTATTTTGATATCTCTGATCCATTTAGAGGAGCCTTGGATTTGTACGGATAGCTGGGCAGTAAATGTGAATTAGGACTTTCAAGATCCCCTGCTAACTTCAGTGGAATTTTTTCTGGTTTTCGCAGATGAGAGAGCCATCACCTTCAGGCTTTAGGCCTTTATGAATCCTTAAGAAAGATAATTTTTCACTTGCCAAGTGTGATCTAGGCTTTCCTAAATAAACAAAGTATAGTAACCACAGAAGAAACAATAAAATCTGCACTGTGTTATTTGAAAGTCTTATGTGTACTGAACTTCAGAAAAAAATATATCAAATCCAAAGTTAATTATCCAAGTCACTAGTTCTTTCCTTCTTAATAATACTAGAAAGAGATTTTATGAAGGAGTTCAGAAAAGAAATGTAGACAGTAGTTTCAGACAGTAATTTTAGCTTTCTTCTAGCCTTTGTGCATTGCTGTCACTACAGGCTTAAGTGTCAAGGTAGAAAGCACAGTTTCATTTTTGTGATGAAGCCTGTAATATCAGAAAAAAAAATCAAATCAGGTTCCCTACTGTGTAATCCTATAGGAAAAGCTCTCTTAAGTTATAAGACAGTTTCAGTTAAAGCAGAGTTTCTTATCGGTGGCTTAGCTATGGACAAAATGCCCAATCTTGTATTAAAGACATTTCAAAAAACAGAATCAAAGTAGTTCAGCTTGTTTCCCTCGAGCTACATGGATGAATAGTGTGTGTTTGATTCTGATCTCAGTTGCACCAGTGTAACTCTGAGTACTTTGTCAGTTTTTCAGGAGAGCTGTCTTGACGTACTTGCAATCAGATGCTGGCATCCTGGGATAAATCTCCAGCTGCTCTATTTCAGGAGACTTTTTGTTCAAATGAGCTGCACTAGTATATGCTGATTTCTGTTGGACCTAGTTCCAAGGCAACTTTCTATGCTGTTTTATATCCTATCTGATTACACTTCTTTCTGCATGAAACCACCTGCTTGTTTAATGTGCCTCAGGCTAACAACACTGCATTGTAGTTCTGAGTCAGCGTGATCTACATCTCACAAAAACCTTTCACCTGCCCAAGGGTTGAGTGAGTACCTGCTGTTGTGCTGTGATGTTTTCACCAGACGAAGAGATGTTTTCAACTATTCTACTATTTACCATTCCTTCTTTCAAGATGCAGTTATACTCTGGGTCTAGAATTTAGAGTTGTTGCTGGAATACAAGAAATAGAAACATTATACTGTCTGCATAATATCCTGTCTTGGAAGTGTGAACTCTGGTTCCTAAATCTCAGCACGTTTAATTTTCACAATGGATTTATTGCTGTAGAAGTGGTGACATTATGACCTCCAAGTAAGTGTTAATGTGAAATCTTGCCTTTCTCTTCACACTGCATCAGTTTAGATCATTAAAGCCTGAAGTTTTCAATTTGCAACCCAAATTTCAAAGATCCCAGATTAGAGAGTCCAAACCAAACTGTTGCCATCATGCTTGAATATATCAGTAAGTTACTAATAATCACTCAAATTGCTTGAGCATTTAAATTTCACAGAACTCATTGTCAGTATTGTAGGTTAGTGAAGGAACCATATTGTGCATAGATCATTGGCCTGTGGCTTCTGCTGTCTTTTTTAGAGACTTTTATAGCTGTCATATTTCAAAGGAAAGTTTTATGGCACTTTTTTATGAGATCTCTTAAGATTTAAGCAGTGCTAGCTGTGATGTTCTTGGTTTCCTTTCAGGCACAGCCAGGCCTGTTTCTTCCCAGGTGCTATATCCCAGATGGCTTTTTCCTTCTTGATTACTCACCTCAATGTCTTCTCCCATGTTCTGCAAATGTCATTAATCACATCAAGCAATAGGATTACATTCATGTACATGAATTAATTTATAATAACCTGCAGTCTGGCTGCAGATGATTCAAGCTATGAAAGGACATTTTTACAGTTCTAACTACTGGCTTTTCCTTCTGGTGCTTGCCTCTTGCATGAACTACTGTGTTAACCCCCATGTGGGAAATATTGGCTCTTCTAGTACTTTGACCCATTCCTGGCACTGAGATATAGCTACTCACTGTGCACAGCTGACTGCTTGAATATCTGTTCCAAATCTCACCTCTTGCAGGAACCAGACTTGCTTAGCTTTTCTTTAAAGCCTGATCTGGTGCTGTATTTACCAGACAAGTTTAAATATAATAGTGAACCTGGTGCTTCTGATATATGGTCTATCAGTACTCAGTAGAGTCCAATTGTTCAGTAATCAAGGTCCAAAGCTATTCATCTTCAATATGCTGTGGAGTTCATATTCTAATTAAATATCAGTGTCTTTCATTCTTTTTCAGTTAATTACTTTATCCATATGTTAATCATGTTCTCAAATTCTTGTCATTAGCAGCACCGTATGTTCACTTCCTTCAACTTTAGTTTGTGTTTGGACATTTCTGGGTCAATGTATCTTCATTGTGCAATGCTGCAACTGTTTTCTGTTGAATTTTGTTAATCGTTTTATGAACTACAGAAGGACAGCTCATTAGTCTGGTACCTAACTCTTGACCATCCACACTAGCAAGTTGCCCATTGCTTCAGCTGTAATAGCTACAGCTGTTTTTCCTTTCCTTTCCTTTCCTTTCCTTTCCTTTCCTTTCCTTTCCTTTCCTTTCCTTTCCTTTCCTTTCCTTTCCT